>JAYKKM010000048.1:1595000-1750000 GCA_035772405.1 Chrysogorgia sp. JL179-B06
AACATGATACTCGTCAATCGCAGTGTAATTTTGCACTGACAAAGCCTAACACAAATTTTCTAAAAAAATCGTTTTGTTACCGGGCTCATTGGTCTGGAATAATTTATCAGTTGACGTAAAGTCCTCTGAATCTCTTCATATTTTTAAAAATAAGATTAATAAATTAGATATTTAATAGTCATTCATATCTTGTAGCTTATTGTAATTAGTTAGCATGTTTTATAATATTATGTAGTTAGTAATTAGATTTCGTATTTATTAACATTATTAAGTTTATTAGTAAATCACGGCCTATTGGAACAACACTTTTTATTTTTATTTTGTAATATTATTGGTGAAATAGTACCGTGTTGAAATAAAGACTATAATAATAATAACACATGTCTACGAGCTGGGAGACTCAAATCCTGGTTGGACTACCACTCAGGGTCTTAAAAATAATTGAGGAGAAAGTGCTGCCTTTGCAATAATACCAGCAGCAAATGGTAAGACTTTCAGGTCTTCTCGGATAACGACCTTAAATCGTAGGCCCTCAGAACCTCTATCATACATATAGGCTTCTAGCCTGTTGGGGTATTCCGTTCACCAAAAAGAGAGTGATAAATCTAATAAACTAAATTAAGCGGTCCATGTGTAGGCTCATACGAACCGCTCGTTAGCCAATCAGAAAACATAATTTGGTAGTCTTGGTAGGATAGGAGACCGGAAAAAATAACGCTGTATATTTTAAGTATTATTACTGTGAAAAGGATATGAGTGAAACAGGAGAAATGTGATCCCTCATCTGGTCAATTGGTAAGATCCCGCTAACAACCATCTCGGCTTTTGTAGTGATAAAGGAAGGAAATACTAAACCAGGACAGTCACAAAGGCAAATGTTCTTGTCAACGAAAAGAGTCTAAGTAACGAAAATATTAAAGAGAATGATTAGGAGTACGTAAGGATTTCGTTACAGTGAAGGAAGAACATGTGAAGAAGAAGCTGGAAGTAGTGGAGATGAGATGCCTGCGAGTGATTAGAGGAGTGACAAGACGGGAGGGAATGAGAAATGAAGACATAAGGCAGGAAGTGAAGGTGACGGAACTGAGAGAGAAGATAAGAGAAAGCAGACTGAGGTGGTACGGACACATGAAGAGAAAAGAAGAGGAGTTTGTTAGATGATCAGTGGAGCGCAGGGAGATGGGATCAAGGAAGAGAGGGCGACCGAGAAAGCGATGGATGGATTGTGTTCGAGATGATGGTTTAGGATGATGTTTCCTTCTCGCTCAATGGTTAGAGAACATTAACTGAGCATTTCAACTTGACAGTTATCCATGTGACATCAGTTAATATACTGTATTAATACCTGAAAATGTTTTGTCCTCCCAGGTGTGGCAGATACAGGCACTTTCTTGGCTTGTAAAATAGCATTGATGGTGGAACTTTTTCCAACATTAGGATAGCCTACCTTTAACAGAGAAAGAATTGATCCAATTAATATGTACAAAAATGTAAAAAACATATTTAAAAACTCATTTACTCGGATAACGTTAATTACTACGCCAATCTGTCTGTCTGTCTGTCTGTCTGTCTGTCTGTCTGTCTGTCTGTCTGTCTGTCTGTCTGTCTGTCTGTCTGTCTGTCTGTCTGTCTGTCTGTCTGTCTGTCTGTCTATCCATCCATAGTCATCGAGGTATGGTCTGGAAACTCAGCTGAAGTCTTTGTTCTATCTTTTTGTTCGTCTTTATGCAATTTTGTGCACGGTCACTGAACCTATTGTATTTTAGTATAATGAAGCAATCATCCAATAGAATCGTTTGGGTTTAATCGCTAAACCGGGTTGTTTAAATATTAATAAACCTAAAACAAAGGATGTGCACGGTGTAAGGTACGGTTCAACATCAAAACGTAGCTCATTATAGTCGCTTTGAAGTTTGCCGAGTTTCCAGACCATATCTCAATTGACTATTATCTATCTATCTACATGTATCTATCTATCTGTCTGTCTGTCTGTCTGTCTGTCTGTCTGTCTGTCTGTCTGTCTGTCTGTCTGTCTGTCTGTCTGTCTGTCTGTCAGTCACAATTTATATTTTAAACACTTACCAATCCAACAACAGTAACTGAGGCATCATCTTTATCCTTGGCTTCCTCAATATGTTGTTGATGCAACCATTGCCAATACACCAGTAGCTCTTCACCCGTCAATAAATGTCCACTTGTATAAAACTCCACATCCTTTCCTGCAATTCTCAAAACATCATCCTCACTAATGCCATCACCTTCATTTGCTAAGCCAACAGCCTTGGAAGAAAGATTCTCATCCACATGGTTTAAATTAGAATCGAAAGCAGGATCTTTGTCAGCAAATTGTGTTCCAGCTTGCAGTGTTTTGTCATCATTAGAAGAAACAGTTTGCCTCTCACTAGAGTCTATATCCCCACGGGGGCAATCCTTGAGGTACGATTCCCCTGTGTAACATTCCTTGGGGTACGATTCCCCTGAGTGGCATTCCTTGGGGTACGACTCCCCTGGGTCACATTCCCTGGAGTTCAATTCTCCAGCATTATAATTTAAGTCCATTGCATCTTCGATGTCTGGAGTTGATAAATTCTCCTCTGTTTCACTATCATTTGAGTTTGTCTCACTTAAATTCAAAAATTTCGTAAAATGTCTTTCATCATGCAATGCACCATCATCTATATCTTCTGAGTACTCAACCAAAGCTTCAATTTCTTGCTCATTGCTTTCTTCCACAATTTTCTATTTGAAATTAAGGAATGTATGAAGGTAACATTATCTAAGTAGGACATGATACACCTCTCTAAGACAGACATCTCTCTAAGACAGACACATCTCTGAGACAGGCACACCTCTAAGACTGACACCTAAGACAGACACACCTCTCGAAGACAGACACACCTCTCTAAGACAGAAACCTCTCTAAGAAAGACATCTCTCTAAGAAAGACATCTCTCTAAGATAGACATCTTTCTAAGACAGACACACCTCTCTAAGATAGACATACCTCTCTAAGACAGACATCTCTCTAAGACAGACATCTCTCTAAGACAGACCCCTCTCTAAGACAGACACACCTTTCTAAGACAGACACCTCTCTAAGACAGACACACCTCTCTAAGACAAACACACCTCTCTAAGACACACACCTCTCTAAGACAGACATCTTTCTAAGACAGACACACCTCTCTAAGACAGACACCTCTCTACAACAGACACCTCTCTCTAAGACAGACACCTCTCTCTAAGACAGACACCTCTCCAAGAAAGACACACCTTCCAAGACAGGAATTGTTGCCTATGCCAAGAATGTCTGTCTTAGAGGAAGTTAAATAATAACTAATATATTAAACTCAAACCATGCATGTTAAATATAAATATGTTCACATGTGCATTGAATGTACTGAACAAGTTGAATGTTCTAAGTTGAATATACTGTAATTGTACACACACACCTGTTCTTTCAATCTCTCTGTCTCCACAACTGCTGACCAAAATACAGCTTTGACATTAACACTTTTAAAGTATCCTGCCCATGTTTCCCTACAGAGATGGAAAAAAGTTAGTTTCCAGTTTCAACTGCCTATCTTTGAAATAATAAGGAACTGAAAAAATTCATTCATTAATTCATTTATTTACTGAATTGTTTGCTACTCAAGCTTTAACGCAAACTCAGAAAAATGTTTCTGAGCCCCAAACGAGAATCGAACCCACAACCTTCATGATCTCCGGTTTGATGCTCTAACCATTGAGCTACCAGAACTCAGATGTCAGCACGTACGAACTAGTACACAACGTAGCCTTCGCTCTGCCATTTCAATGGTTAGAGCGTCTAACTGGAGATCATGAAGGTTGTGGGTTCGATTCCCGTCTGGGTTCGATTCCCGTCTGGGTTCGATTCCTGTCTGGGTTCGATTCCCGTCTGGGTTCGATTTCCTTTGCGAGTTTCTACAGGCAGTCTTACCTTTGTTCTTGAGTCAAAAGATCTGCTTTATTAACAAGCAAAACATTAACTTTACTGCTGTCTACTTCACTCACATACATTTCCTAGCCATTACAAAAAATAAATAAAAATAACAATTTAGTTGTGGTGACTGGGAGTAAGTTGAATGGATTGTGTGAGGCTTGGTTAAGGGGATGGGTAAGGGGGCTGTTATCCCTTAATCGCAGTGTTCATTTTATTTTTCACTAAGTAATTAAGTAATTTGCATGGTAAATGTTTTGAACCTAGGAGTATAGTTAGAAGTGTGATGTTGATCGTCCAGGTTGTTGTAGACATCTTCAGAGTCAAGTAAATAAAGCGTGTCAAAGTATCTATCTCACGTTTGGGGATTTTACATATTCAAAATCATAATATATCTTGTCAGCCGAAAATTTCATCTTCATGGAGTTTTTGCTGTTAAAGTTATTGAATATGATGTCACAAGAGGCATTTTTGTGGCAAGTAACAAAAGAAAACTGGTTTGGAATGCCTCTTGTGACATCACATCTGGTAACTTTGACAGCGAAAAACTCCATGAAGACGAAATTTTCGGCTGACAATATATATATATTATGATTTTGCTCAGGAAGACCTAAATATTTTAATTTTTTTATTTTATTAGCTTCACCATTGTGCAAAAAAAAAACACCAAAAAAGAAACCTAACATAGATTACACCATACAGCAATAAAACAATGGCAGGGTGACCGCAACAGCATAGCCAATTACTGCGGACCCAGAATTTAAAAGTATGTTTACAAATAATAATAAATAATTACTGTTAATTTAATATCACGGATACATGTACGTAAAATCTCCAAACTCTCATAAGGCACATATTGGTTTGGAAAATGCATTTCCCATGGTGAATAACAATGTTGGATAGTTCTTACAAGAACTGTTCTTAAATTTATGCACCAGGGCTGATCACAACCTAACTTAGCTCCTAATAAAGACGACACATAGTTGATCATCAAGCTCAAATCCTCAGAAAATGAGTCATGGACAAGGACTTGGCTGAAAAAAACTAGGCTTCCTTAACGCAGTGTTACACTATGCAATTTTTCATGCAACTTGTCTCGCAATGGCTTAATCTGCTACGTTGCAGTTGCATGAAAGGCAGTGTTACACTAGGCAACGTTTCATGCAACTTGTCTCGCAATGGCTCAATCTGCTCCGTTACAGTTGCATGAAAGGCAGTGTTACACTAGGCAACGTTTCATGCAACTTGTCTCTCAATGGCTCAATCTGCTCCGTTACAGTTGCATGAAAGGCAGCACTAGGCAACGTTTCGTGCAACTTGATTCACAAAGTTTCACCATCTTTGTGTTTATGACAAGTTACACATATTATAAGCACAATATTACTAAGTACGTATTACTAAGCACAATACCAGATCGTCTGCACCTATTAATGCTATCAAATATGTTGTACCTAGGTGTAAAACTACTACATACCAGAGATATCTTATATTGTTTGAGCAATAAGAATTTGGAATATCTTAGTCGATGAACTAGTTATTACTATGGACAATTTGAACACCTTTAAAATAGCCTTACGTCATTATTATTTTGCTGCTGTTAATAATAACTATAACGCAGATGATACAAGAACTTTTATAAGACAATTTGTTGTAACACTGTGTAACACTGTCCGCAGTCTTACGCGTTCTATTATTTGTTGCTTTTAATATTGTCATTTATTAGGATTCTAGATCTTATTCCTTGGGAACGCTGTAATTGGCTATGCTGTAGCAGTGTCCCTGCCATTTCTTTTGCTGTTATTGTACGTCTGTATGTAGTTGTAATTGTAGGTATTACAGTACAGTATGTAGATAACCTAGGGAGCCACCTTAATTCATAGCAGTGTAGTGAAATGCACAAATTAAAAGTCTGTCAAACTCTGGAATACTTACCATGTCCTCACATCGAAATAACAATGGGTTTCTGGCATCAACAATTTGCACAATAACATCACTTTAATACAAATAAATATTTTATTTAATGAACATTTTATCAAAATACTAAACTAAAAGTAGTAAAATAAGTAGAGTGCTGCATGGGCAATGTTTTAGATATATTGCAAAGGATATATCACCACTACTGTATCACCCGTACTGTATCACCCGCTACTGTATCACCCGCTACTGTATCACCGGTACTGTATCACCGGTACTGTATCCCCGGTACTGTATCCCCGCTACTGTATCACCGGTACTGTATCCCCGCTACTGTATCACCGGTACTCTATCCCCGCTACTGTATAACTGGTACTGTATCACTGCTACTGTATCACCGCTAATAATTCTACAAACTGTAATGACGGATGGAGCTCAACGTGGCCAAGTCGAAGGTTTTAGTAAAGGCGCCAGCCACAGGCTGCCACCATACGACCCATGATGACGTCGGAGGTGTTAGGGTTGATTTTTGGGGTTGTAAAACATTGCAAAGCAGTGCAAACATATTCTGATAGCTACAAGCCTGTAACAGTAACATATATTGTACCTTCTTTCAATAACTCTCCATAATTGTCTCCAAAATTCAAGGTTTCTTTCAAAAGGGGTAAGAATAAGGTCATCCTTGTCTTGTAACCTGAACGAAGAACACTATCACTATTAGAAAACAGACATGCTTAGTTTACAAATCATTGAACCAGGTGATCTTAGGCCATCTCCCCTCCCCCCCCCCCCCCCATGTTGTTCAAACATTTTTGGAGACCATTTGAACTATTTGAGAGTCAGAAATTCCAGGGGTGAGGGGGATTGACGAGTCTAACTACCTGGAATGGTTACCGTATATCACGGCGTACAAGTCGACCTGGCACATAAGTCGACCCCCTAATTTTTGGGCAAAAAATTGTGATTTTTAGGATACCCTGTGTATAAGTCAAGTCCACAAATTAAATAGTTACTGGTAGCAGAAATTTTAATTGCATAATACAACGAATCTTTATAAATGAAAACAGAAGTATTTTACGGAAACAAATAAATACGCTTTTAATCGAACTTACAGTGTTTACAACTTACTCTATAATAGTATGCTAGTTTTATAAATAAATGGATATTACAAACAAATATTTAATAATGTATAATAGCAATTTGGTTTACCAAGTTAATTTAAGCGCATTTTGTCCTTGGTGACTTCTGAATTTTTTCTTGACGTTCTGCCATTCTCGAATGAGCTTTTCGTTAATGTCATACTTACGTCCAGCTGCAGAGTTGTTTGAGTTTTCAGCAAAGTCTACAACCTTTAATTTAAAATTTGCTTTGTATTTTCTTCGTTTTATTAAATGGCATGTCGAAGTTGTATTTACTATTTGCTCTAGCAGGAAAGACTTGGCCAATTTCCTAACGCATCGAGAGGACTGGGTACCAGTTTATCTGTTTTATGATTTCATGACCCATCGTATAAGTCAAGGTCGGGTTTTTGACATCAATTTTTGGCCAGAAAATACGGTAAGTTGATTTTCTAGGGGCAATTACGCGCACCGCGTATTATGCGCAGTTGCCAATTTTGGCATCAAAATAACTTTTTGACGACAGATTAGACGCACCGGAAGATAACGTGGATAGCAGTTTTATATTTTGAAAGTGTAAAAATTGTTAAACCAGTCAGTCAGTGTGTCTTAATAAAAATAGTTGTTTTATTATACGTTTCAAAGTATTTATGGTTTGATTCTTTCGTAAATTTGGTGGCTCTAAAAAGAGCCGTTTTTTGGTGAAAATCTTTTAGAAGTCGTCTTCTTCGAAGCCTTCAAAATCTTCGACTCGACGACTTCTGTTTTGCTGTGGAACAAGGCCAACAGGTCGTCTTTATGGAGCTATTTCGAGAGAGTAGCCATATTCGAGTTTCATATTTCCGACTAACTCAAATAAAAGTACTATTTGTATTTTTAAAAGTACTATTTCAAAGTGGTGGGCGAATTTTATGCAATTTGACACCATTGAACACTATCTTCCCTTTGGCAAAACCCATTCAGTTTCTTGTGAAACCTATTTAACTTATTTTTGAAATCGTTAAAAAAATTTTAACGCACCGTCCTATAACGCGCAGCAACTTTTAAAAAAGAAAAATCAATAGATAACGCGCGCGTAATCGCCTGGAAAAAAATACGGTATACACCGTGATATACGGTATGCAACAAACTTGCATGATGCTTTATCCGTAATCAACATTCTGATATACATTAGACAATGAAAGTTATTTGTAAAGTATATAAATGACCATGTAAAAACTACTACACTATACATACTCAGCCAAATCTCTTCTCCAAGTTATGAAACTTTCTCTCTCATGCAGATCAAGCAGTTCATTTGTCATTGTTTTGTCCCAAGGTGGTCTATAGAAGAAAAAATACCATCAAGAAAAAATAAATGGTATGGTTTGTGCCGTGCCAGTAGTCATAATATCCTAAACTAATAATCTACTCACTTTATGTAATATAATTATAATGTTTTTGTTTTTCAAAGTTCTCCACTTGTAATTGTTTACCATTTATCTATTTAACCATTCACATAATCTTACACTTACTTTCTATTTGAATATGTATCCCATATATATGTATCCCATATATATGTATCCCATATATATGTATCCCATATATATGTATCCCATATATATGTATCCCATATATATGTTATCCCATATATATGTATCCCATATAATATATGTATCCCATATATATGTATCCCATATATATGTATCCCATATATATGTATCCCATATATATGTATCCCATATATATATACAGTAGAACCTGAGTTTTACGACCACCCCTGTTGCCCAGCAAAAGTGGTCGTAAACGACAGGCGGTCGTAAATGGCAGTTATTAATATTATATAATATTAATCCGAGCTTTTCGTCAATTTAGAAACATTTCCTTCAACAATGATAATGGTTTAAGGGCTTGGAATTGTCGCTAATAAGGATATTTATTATGCACTCTCTAAATTCGATCGCTTACCTATGAAAGTATGAAGCACAAGTTCCCTGTATTCGCACGTGGTCAAATTCTTGCTTGTTGATTTTAGCATATTTCGTTTACATAGTGGCAGTTTTTAGTTGAAAATGTCGGTCAAATTACGCGTTTAGGACGATAAAAGTGGTCGCTGATGCGCTATCAAAAAATAATGAACGCTTATCTCGTAAAAAGTCGCTCATGACAGGTATATATCGTGTTCGGGATGCCAAAAAAGCGGTCGCTGGTCGCGTTAGGCAGGTGGTTGCTCATTCCAGGCACATTTTAACTACAATTCGTCCGTGCCAGAAAAAGTGGTCGTAAACGGCAGGAGGTCGTTAAAAGGGGTGTCGTAAAACTCAGGTTCTACTGTATATAGATACTGTATATAATAATAATAATAATTTATTTCATGTCAATTACATAGGGTGGTTACCCAATGGCTCATGATAAAAATGCTCGACAATTATAAATAGAATTATGTAAAAATAATATACTAATTACATACATTATAGGTTCATTAAAACTACATTCTAAAAATACTGAAGTACATTAAATTAGTTAAAACTACTAAAATTGGCAGTTCATAAAGACCAATATAGTTGTGAAATTGGGATAATGAAGTTGCAGATTTAGCAGCTGTCAGTAACTTATTCCAGATAACATATTTAGGATATTTAGAACATTCTGAGAAGATTTGTAATATATCTTCCTTTTCTAAAATTTCATCAATTTGTGGACTGTTTTGTTAAAGTTGACGGAAGTGATGTCAAAAGAGGAATTTGTCTATATAAAACCAAAACCACTTTGCAGATTCCTCCATTGACGTCACTTCCATCAACTTTAACAGCAAGAAGGTTCCAAATATCCTAAATATGTAAAATCTCCAACCATTTCATAGGCGCTTTGATATAATAATAAGGAACTACTGTATAATATATAATTGTCATTAATCTGCTCTACCAATGTTGCTATATGCAACAAAATGTTAGCTAATAAAAAGTTTGATTAAGTGGCCTATAATATACTGTAAAAAAGTAGAGTACTGCGTAGACAGTGTTTTGAATATATAACAAAGTGAAAAGGTGGTAAACTGCCAAGAATTTAGTGACGAAATACTGACGTTTCGAGCGGAGCCCTTCATCTTACCTTCGTCTTACTCTGAAGGGCTCCGCTCGAAACGTCAGTATTTCGTCACTAAATTCTTGGCAGTTTACCACCTTTTCATTTTGCTATATACCGGTATATATATATATACTGTACATTATGCAGGAAGGCCAAAAAGGCACCTTCTCCATAATGTCTAACACAATCATTGTCAAACTAAAGTGTACCTTCGTGGAATTCGTAACAACTTTTTGTTCTCATCTTGAACTTGTTTAATTCTTTGTTCCTCTTTTGCTGATGGCAAACCTCCTCGATTGTTTGCTATTACAACATTCAAATTCAGTTTTTCTAAAACATGTTTGTTGGAAGATTTTGAGAATCATTGCATTAAACTGAACTCAATGTTATCTACCAAAACTTAATAATAATCAGACGATATACAGTACACAATACATACCAGCAACAAACTCAGTCCCAGCAAGTTCAGCTGTTGCTAGAAATTCATCCAATGTACTTTGCTCAGTGATAGACTGCATGTTCAATCTATTGGAGTCTTCACCATCGTTTAACTCGCTTGTATGTAACTGGAAAATTACACGAAAATTACATCAGATCTCAGATATATAAATATATATATATATATATATATATTTAAGAAATAGAAAACATTTTCCGTGTTTACATACAGTTATATAAACACGAGTGGAAGTTTGGGAGAACGAGAAATCATAGTGGGAACACGAGCCCGTAGGGCGAGTGTTTCCACGCGATTTCGAGTTCTCCCAAACTTCCACGAGTGTTTATATAACGTATGGGAGAACACGGATAAAAATGTTTTCTATTTCTTTTATAAAATAACCCTTAGAAAGCGAATAAAATGTACAAATATCTTTTTTATCAACACGTAAATTCTCCTTACTGTGTACGATGGCGCCGTGATGTTTAATTGATGGCGTATGATGGCTAATTGATGGCGTATGATGGCTAATTGATGGCGTATGATGGCCAATTGATGGCGTATGATGGCTAATTGATGGCGTATGATGGCTAATTGATGCCGTATCACGATGGCGTAATCCATCCGTGTTATATAGCCTGATATAAACACGGTAACTGACCAATCACAGCGTGCGTAAGACACGACTTATTTTATAAATATATATATTACACTATATACTATATGGAGATTACATGAAGTTTTCTATATTGGTGCACGAAACACCAAGTAATAACCTGATTTCTCATTCTCCCAAACATCTACTTGTGTTTCTATTTAACAATTAGACAACGAGTCCGAGTTGTCTATGAGCGAATAGTCAACAAAGGCGAAGCCTGAGATGACTATTCACTCATAGACAATGAGGACGAGTTGTCTAATTGTTTTAGTAGAAACAAATTAGTGGACTATTACAAATCATACATTCTCCAAAAACTGGAAAGATGGAAAATGTTTTAAATATAAAATAAATATATAATAATAATTATATAAATATAATATTATATAAAAAATATATAATATATTGTTTGCGCAATAACAAATTGAAAGGAGTATATAGTTCATATACTACATGTATTTACAAGTCAAAAACTCTATTCTAAAAGTTGTTTTCTTCCTTCATCACGTTTGACCTTTATTGCAAATTTATATCTATCTACAACTTACCCAACTTTCTTTTCCTTTTCCTCTACTTCCTCCCTTGTTTCTGCTCTTTAAAATACTTCTCCCAACCGCAGATTTTTCTTTCTTCCCCATTTCTCACCATAGACTTCAGTAATATGCAGTACTTGAGAAAGAAACACGATGTTTTATTATAAAACCCAACCACCGCTCATATTTAGTACGCCATTTTGTATACATTGCGTGTTCTTTGCGTGTTTCCCGCGAGAATTAATATCCAGCCTATTTAAATGACCCAAGAAGTTTAACAAATCTCTTTATACTCTCTATCTCTTTGTCTCTAGTCTGTCCACTATGGAAGTCGAAGAAAGCGTTCAACTTGTTGGTCCTCACTCTCAGAGAGGCATTTTCTTTACTCACATTCGACCAACGATTGTCGAGTTCTGTGGAGTGTTCTTTCTCACTTTTGGGATCCACTGCAGCGGCACCCTACTGTTCCTCACGGATAACCCAAGTGTAGAAGGACAGATACAAGTTATTGAACCTGTAGTGGCAGTATTCTTGTTTATCGGTATATTTTCGTTTACTAGACCAATAAGGTAGTGTGAAATACAGTGTGTTATTTTTAAAAAATGTTGTTTAATAGTGTACAGAAGATGTATTATATTTACGAGGCTAATGCGAGAGATATTGTATATCCGATACATGTGATACGAATGAATGTAAACGTTCATATTCATCGAAAATCCTAACGATATTAAATGATTTTGGCTGAGAAAATCGAACGAAACGTTTATGTAAATCAGCAGAATTTTGTGTTACATATACAACCTCCGTTATACCTGCACCGTGAATTATTAATATTATATATATATATATAATTCCAGGCCATTATCCATAGATAACTTACCCAGTGAATGCATCCTATTTAACGGATAAATTTGCTCTGGAAACTATACAGATACGATTTATCCGACAGATATAGAGGATATTTATGCATGACCGCGGAGACGGATACGAATTAGTTTATCTTCGAGTGTTGATAATATCTCTTACGAGTGAGAAATATTAATATCACGAGATGATAAAAATTGGTATCTCCAAGTGCTCATGTAATGTCCTGTTTATTATATTGAAAACGATGAAATAGTCATGATGATAACTTCACATGTACCTGTAGTAGTTAAAACATGAGCAGCCGATGTTTATGGGCAATTAATACAATGGCGAGCCGTTGATAACTGCCCATAAACATCGGCCGCGAATATTTTAACGAACTTGGAAAATGAATAGAATATATGATGCATACTTTGTTTGGAAGTTGTAGAAACGGTACAAACAAATTATTGTAACTCCGAAAAAGCTCAATTTGAGCAAGTTAACTTTGATAAAACATTGATGTTTTATTTAAAATCAATGTTTTGTGTTGACGTACATTCTGTACATTTGCATATCAAACAAACTGCTATTAGTAAAGTTAGGTAGTTGCAGCTTGATGTTTGTAAAGTTGTAAAGATTTTGCTGTGCAAGCTGTGTTAAGTTGTCAATACTCAGTAAAACTTTTGAGCACCAGACAGGACTCGAACCCGTAACCTTCTGAATGCTAGACAGACGCTCTAACCATTGAGCCACTGGAATTTAAACCTGGGACGAGTCTTGCCGTTATCACAAATACTTGTAATGTTGGACTACAAGTCGTGTTGTGACAGTGCTATATCTCAAAAACAGCGAAGAAACGAAAATCTTCAAAGAAAAGTTATTTTATACCATTTTAAAAGTTATTCCAAATAAGACAATAAAATTTTTTAAGCGGGTTAGCGGTACTTTAATATAAACTATAGAAATGTTTTGTTTACACATTTAATCTGATTTTTTCATTTCAAAGTGGAGGCCATCTGAACCCTGTCATTACTGTAATATTGGTTGCAACCAAAGTAACAATACCTTTTGTTGGGCTGTGTTACGTTCTGGCTCAAGTCTCTGGGGCTGTCCTGGGAGCTTTATGTGTCAAGGTTTGAATTAACATGACTTGTATCAACTAAGGCTTTATCGGGCCTCCTAGCGAATGTTTTGACATTTGGCCATGCATATTGGCAAACCTGGATATTAGCGGCCGGTCACGGACATATCCGATGCTCATCTTGTCCGAAGATTAATTCAACTTTTTGTGAAAGTAAAACATTTTTGCATGTTGAATGGACTCGGAATCTCAATGAGAGACATTGCGCTAAGTTTGGATACATTGCGCTAAGTTTGGAGACATTGCGCTAAGTTTGGAGACATTGCGCTAAGTTTGGAGACGTTGCGCTAAGTTTGGAGACATTACGCTAAGTCTGGAGACGTTACGCTAAGTTGTGAGACGTTACGCTAAGTTGTGAGACGTTACGCTAAGTTTGGAGACGTTACGCTAAGTTTGGAGACATTGCGCTAAGTTTGGAGACATTGGGCTAAGTTTGGAGACATTGCGCTAAGTTTGGAGACATTGCGCTAAGTTTGGAGACATTGCGCTAAGTTTGGAGACGTTGCGCTAAGTTTGGAGACATTACGCTAAGTTTGGAGACATTACGCTAAGTCTGGAGACATTGCGCTAAGTTTGGAGACATTGCGCTAAGTTTGGAGACATTGCGCTAAGTTTGGAGACATTACGCTAAGTTTGGAGACATTACGCTAAGTTTGGAGACATTACACTAAGTTTGGAGACATTATGCTAAGTTTGGAGACATTATGCTAAGTTTTGAGACATTGCGCTAAGTTTTGAGACATTACGCTAAGTTTGGAGACATTACGCTAAGTTTAGAGACATTACGCTAAGTTTGGAGACATTACGCTAAGTTTGGAGACATAATACGCTAAGTTTGGAGACATAATACGCTAAGTTTGGAGACATTGCGCTAAGTTTGGAGACATTGCGCTAAGTTTGGAGACATTGCGCTAAGTTTGGAGACATTAAGCTTTGGAGACATTGTCATTGCACTAAGTTATGAGACGTTACGCTAAGTTTGAAGATAGTGTGTTATGTTATGAGACGTTACGCTAAGTTTGAAACGTTACGCGAAGTTTAGAGACGTTACGCTAAGTTTTGAGATGTTACACTAAGTTGTACCGTGACAGGTACACATTTTTGTATGTCCGTTACAAATTCATAATTTGTGCTGGTCATTCTGACAGGTACAGCGAAAAAAATTATTTCCAGGCTTGTATATTGGTGATAATGGCACAATTATTATTATCTAACATTTCGTTGAATATAGGTTGTAACTGAGAAGCGGATTAATAAGGTCTTTTTGGAGCCAAGTGAAAAGTCAACTGGGCGCATGATTTTTGCAGAAATGATGGGTTCACTTATTGTCATTCTGGCCTACTTAACATTGACCACCAAAAGTAAAGGAAATGTTGCCATTTTGGGCATTGGATTCGGATACGCAGGTGCTCTTATTGCTGTGTAAGTATATTATTGGATTGATCGTCAAGCTCAAATCCTCAGAAACTGTTTCGGAGTCCAATGTTTCATATTGCCGGTGAGACGACGTTTCGGACGATGTGTTCATCTAATAATAATAATAATAATAAAGACGTATTAGGAGCATTATACAATAGTCTCAATGCTCTTACAACAATATATTCTTAAATTTACTTATAAAAATTATTAGTTTCATTATACTGCAAGATAAAGCCTATGACATATATTACCACTATGAACAAAAAACAATTCATTTTAAAAAAGAAAAGTCTTAACTGCTGACTTAAAATTACCCAACATATCAAAGCTTCTAATTTCCTGTGGTAATGAATTCCACAGTTTTGGTGCCGAAACCAAGAACACTCTGTCTCCATGAGTCACCGTTTTGGATTTTGGCTCAAGTAGCAGATTACGGTCTGATGATCTCAAAGCACAAGTAGGTTTATATTTATTTAGTAAATCAGTAATATAAACAGGCGCCTGGCCATGCAAAGCCTTGAAAGTAATTATTAGTATCTTAAATACAATCCTTAATCTCACTGGCAACCAGTGAAGATTACGAAGCACAGGGGAGATATGCTCCGATTAAGTAGGACACATCATCCGAAACATCGCCATGAATATACGTAAGTACTCTTACTTAAATATTTTTCAATAACTCTAGCCCAAATGCAAACTCTAGAAATACTAACCATATATATATAGTGTCCCAGATTAGTAGGCCGCTTGTGATCAGCTAGAAGATTGACACTGGATGAAGGAGCCCAAAATTTGCTTCACCTGTGTATTGAATAAAATTGCTGTGAACAGACAGACAGACAGACCTAAGTAAGTTCAGTTGTATTTGACAAGCGTACGTACGCCATTTTGTTTGCCTTGGGAAAAAATTCGCACAGGAGTTCAACATCAAAACGTAGCTCATTATAGTCGCTTTGAAGTTTGCCGAGTTTCCAGACCATATCTCGATTGACTATCAATTAATTAACCAATCAGAATGCAGTAATTTGGTCATACATATAACAAATATATTAAGTAACTATTATTTTACTGGTATACTTTCCTTTTTAGGCATAGTGCTACCATGGGCTTTCTTAATCCAGTGTTGAACCTTGGAATTGCTGTATCAACAGGGGAATGGCACAAGCACTATGTGTACGTTATTGGAACAGCATTGGGAGGACTTCTTGCTACTTTCCTTTATCACCTGATATTTGCACCTATAGAAAAGCTCTGGCTCCGCCCTAGAAATGTTCCTGAAAGAATTACATGAACAGCCATAGATAGTGGACCCAGGTGTTCAAAAGCCGATTAGCCAGTTAATCCAGGAGTATACCACCACTATATATACAGAACTCGTGACTAGGCTCCGTAGCTCAGTGGTCAGAGCACTGCACTAGCATCACAGAGTCGTGGGTTCAATTCCAGCCGGAAGGCCTCTAAGTTGTATTTTACGCAACTGGTCCCGGTTTGGTCTTAAAATGTATATATTCCAACACTCGAAATTTTCCTTCCTATAACAGCCCTGTTAAAGTGCCTATAAAGTCAAAACATTTTATTGTCTTATTTGGGAGAACTTTTAAAATGATAAAGTAACTTCTTTTGAAGATTTTCGTTTCTTCGCTTTGTTTTTGATATATTTTGTTTGGTATGCAAATGTATGGAATTTTGTCAACATGCATAATGACTTATCAGAGAATGTTATATATCTTTGCCTTCATGAAATGAAAACACTAAAGTGTGAATAACGTGTGCGCATGTTTCTTTCACAACACCAAACTTCTTGATTTTAAAGGATTTCGTTTGAGAATGAAAGTGATACACAAACTTCTCCGGTAAGTCATTATGCATGTGCATGTGATAAAATTCCAGACATTTCCATATCAAACAAACTGAAATATTTCAAAAATAAAGCGAAGAAGCAAAGATCTTCAAAATAAGTTACTTTATCATTTTAAAAGTTCTTCCAAATAAGACAATAACATTTTTTGACGTTATGGACACAATTACGAACACGCTGGCTAGGAAATCTGAAGTTTATACACCTGTTTCTTTGTCAAACAGAACATACCAAAATAAACGTCGATTGACTCAATCTTAATCTATGATCTGTGCTAATCGCCGCTTTTGAACAACTGCGCCCTGGAGTGCAAAATACTGTAGTTGGTTTGTTTTTTTATACACTACATTATGTCAGAGTTGAGTAGAAATGTTACTTTACATTTTATAATAGTGACAATGTGAAAAAATCTAGAGTGCTTCAAAAACATGAGAAATGTGAAATAAACACTTTCAATTTGCCAAAAGTGGTTCTGTGGTATTTGGGTGGAACACAGATAGTGTTCAGGTTGTTGGGATAGTTTTATAACGACTTTAATGTTCCCAAACCTGCCAATCCCTTATTCTCCATGATATGACAAATTAGCCTGACTGTTTAAAGTGCATATAACGTCTGTGGGGATTTAACATATTTGTAATCTATGGATTCTCCTGAGATAAATTGTAATATATCTTGTCAGCTGAAAATTTCATCTTCAGACTTTTTTGCTGTTAAAGTTGACGGAAGTGATGTCATAGCGGGCATCTGTAAAGAGGTTTTCATGTAGACAGATGCCCGCTATGACATCACTTATGACATCACTTCCGTCAACTTTAACAGCAAAAAAGTCTATGAAGATGAAATTTTCATCTGACAAGATATATTACAATTTGTCTCAGGAGAATCCATAGATTACAAACGTGTTAAATCCCCCATAGACGTTATAGGCACTTTAAGTAGTCTAAAATTGCGGGAGAGAGGACTACAAAAAACTTGTCACCTTAATTTCTTGAGAGTGGAGAGTTTCTGTCGTCTTGTAGCATAATTATCGTTTTTTATCGACTATTTTTAACGCAACAAAATTTCGTTAAAAATCGTCCAAAAATGGTACCTAAACTCTTAAAAAGAACAAAGAGTGAAGTTAATGACAATTGATTCGTTGATACATATAAATTCTATATATAAATTCTAGGGAAGGTATAAATAGGGATCCTAACTTTACAACGATCACCCCTGATGAAGACACTAGATTGGAGTGTCGAAACGTTGGGTCATGGACAGTAACTTTTAAGTTACACTGTACGTTCAAAACTAAACTTTTCAAAGCCAGAGTAGCGTCAAACTATGTCTGATTTATCACCTGGTTGCGTTGGGAAATTATTTATTGCATAATATTATATTTTTTTAATTCTTTGGTCAACATATTATTACTTTATACATAAAAACAAATTATATTATTAAAATCTCAGCAAAAATGACAAATTTGTACAATGGGAAATAACTTATCCAAATTATAAAAATATATATTATGGTTTAAAAATTTGGTGACGCATCAAAATGACGTGTTCTGCGTCGGGATAAAACTTATATCAATTCATAACATCAGGCTAAAACCACAATAGCCAGTTGCATTTCTATTTACACTTGCAAATTCGTTATACTGAATTCCCCAGCCTGATGTTATGAATTGAAATAAGTTTTATCCCGACGCAGAACGCGTCATTTTGATGCGCAGTCGACATTACGAACTGGCTTATTACGATTGCATGTCTCTGAGGTCATCAGTAGCAAATATTACAGTGATGACATGGGATAATTTACACTTTTATATAAATGAACCTTCTGTGGTCTGTATTTTATACAAACTAGGCTATATTTTCACATCTAATTTAGTAAAAATAATTTAATAAATGATCTGGTATGTGTTTATGTATAGAAAATAACACCATTCAAGAAGAATTAAAGGAATACTTCTATCAATTTAGTTAAGAAGATATGGCGAGTTGAAGTTGAATATTTGAGGATTTTGACGCCATATTGGTTTTGAAAATATGACGTCATTGAGTGATTCTTTATCGGCAGTGGAGTTGTTTTGATGGCGATCACATAGTGATAGCTGTTGCGAATGCTCTTTGGATGAAAATTAGTCGAAATAAACTATTTAGTTCCACATGCAGGAAGTAGAGGAGCTTCTTAGGCATAATACGAGATAGAATCACTCAGTGATGTCATATTTGAGAAACAAATATGGCGTCGAAATTGGACAAACTCTCCAACTTCAACCAGCCATATCTTCTAAATTGATAATGCTTAAACTTTGGAAATAAACTAATGTCAGTAAGATCTTTCATATGAACTACATTTGTATTTTGGCTGGAGTATCCCTTTAATGAAAAAATCGCACGCACGTTTGGCGAAATATTAACACCACGAATGCGTCGCATGAGTGGTATTATGAATATTTTGACAAACACAATCGCGATTTTTCATCAATTTTTCTCGAAGTGTTATCTATTAACATAACATTTCAATCAATATTACACATTACGATATTTTGCTGCGAAAGCGAAAAATCTCGACAGTTCACTTTGCTACTGATGTCATTAGCCGATCACGAGTGGCGCTTTCTCGATATATGAACAAGCGAAACACAAACCAATCCCCCTAATCCTAACCCAAATCCTAACCCTAAAACTGACTTGGGTTGATGCTATAATAATAGTTTACATTTCGGTTGCTCATATATTGAGAAAGGGCCTCGCGACTAGGTAATATTGATTGAAATATTATTAGCTGTAATACCCAATTATAATTTGAAAGGACATTCTACCCCGAAAACAAATGTTGTAGTTAAAGTGCTCCTAACCTCAAAATTTTTTATTGTCTTATTTGGAAGAACTTTTAAAATGATAAAGTAACTTCTTTTGAAGATTTTCACTTCTTCGCTTTCTTTGTGAGATATATCAGTTTGTTTGATATGCAAATATCTGGAATTTCGTCACACATGCATAATGAGTTATCAGAGAATGTTATATATCTTTGCGTTCATGAAATAAAAACACAAAAGTGTGAATAACGCGTGTGTGCGTTTCTCCCACAACACCAAACTTCTTGATTTTAAAGGATTTCGTTCGAGAATGAAAGAGAGATACACATTTCTCCAATAACTCAATAAGTCATTATGCATGTGTGACGAAATTCCAGACATTTGCATATCAAACAAACTGATATATCTCAAAAAGAAAGCAAAGAAACGAAAATCTTCAAAAGAAGTTACTTTATTATTTTAAAAGTTCTTCCAAACAAGACAATAAAATATTTTGAGGTTAGGGGCACTTTAAATGAAAGTTCTTTGTCGTCTTACACGAGAAAGGGCTCTTCATTGAAATATTTAGTTTAAAAGTAGGGTTAGTATTCCTTTATTTCAGGGTTAGGACTAGAGTTTTTATTTGTGTTATGGTTAGGGTTTTTGTTCTTGTAAAGCTTCTGAATCCCAAGAAAATAACCTGTGTCTATGACGTAGTCTGTGTTCATTGTGTGTCCGGTATTAGTTTTCTTCTAATTGTTTTAGTTTTAGAGAAATTTGGCTTTGTTTATCGTATTTTTAGTAAATTGAAGGTCGCCATTTTTGTTATGATTGCGGGCGAATGCGGTCGCTCCATTAATTTATGACGTCATTGAGGGATGGAGTGATGGCAACACTTTGAATAGAAATCCTAAGTTGCTTCGTGGAAATGGAAATTCAGCGCAGTGGATTAAAACAACGCTTTTAAGACCTTTCTCGCGTAAAGCGACAAAGAACTTTCATTTAAGGAACACTTGTTTTGGAGGTGGAGTGTCCTTTTAATAATACACTACTTTACTATACACTACACACTGCTGTAGTGAATGTGGGAGAGCTTGGAGTAGACAGACGATACATGGACGATCGTCAAGCTCGTATCCTAAGAAAATGAGTCCTGGACAGGAATCGAACCTGTAACCTTCTGATCCGCCAATTAGAAGGTTACAGGTTCGATTCCTGTCCAGGACTCAGAATCATTTTATTTATTTAATTATTATGCTTCGCCAACTCTATAGTACATAATGAAAGTGGCGGGGTTGCCGCAACAGCGTACGCCAATTATTGCGGTCCCAGAATTAATTAAATTAAAGTAAAAATTAAATAGTTTTTATATTTATAAAATATAAATATAAATTTAAATATAAATATAAATTTGAATATAAATTATATATTTAAATTTAATATAAATATAAATTTGTTTTTATATTATATATATATATATTTTTTTTTTCTTCTGAGGATACGAGCTTGACGATCGCCCATGTATCGTATGTTACACTGTACAACTTCGTGCAACTTGTTTCGCCACGGCATTACCAGATAATAAGTTGCACAAAATACCGACACCGCAACATCGCCATTAATTTAATTTACCATTAACGTCCCTGATGGCGAGGCAGCCATGAAAGATCCATTGAACGAGTTTACAGATTTCTCAGGTGAAATAGTTCTCAACTGTCCTGAACCTTGAGGGGAATAGTCCATACTACTCAGAGATTCATTCAAACGAATTTTGTTCAGAGCTTCGTACAATGCTTGGTTGTTGACACGGCCACTGTTCATCGGACTCCGCGATTGATTCTATTAAAAAATGTTTTATAATATAGACTTTATATAACACCGCTTCTGATTGGCTCTCGTGAAGTTCAAGCGACCGAATTTTTTATTTGGACTATACGACGGCGTAAAGGAGATCTGGGGGGAGAGGGAGTTGTGACGTAATTCTAGAACGAAGATATGATGACAATGGTGTCATTTTCCTAATAAGGTTAAGAGAACTGGTCAAATCCACTGATCTCGAAAGAAGACTGGATCGAGCAACTATTGTTCAGAAAATGAAGCCGGAAGTCCGCCATTACTAAGGGACCAACTGAGGATCATATGAGGTTTTTTGATGGATTATGTGCTCTTACCATCGACAAAATAAAATAATATTACTATAAAGAGGACCAGAAGACATTTTTCAAATTACTGGGTAAAACGATTCATGGCCTACCTACAGATTTACTGCGACTTTGGTCCCTTAGTAATGGCCGCCGTTGGCTCTAATTATTCAGTGAGAGAAGCCTAATATGAGACGTCAAATTAGGTTCAAGATTTTATGCATTTAATGTTAACAAAGAAACTATATTGGCAAGACACTAAACCTATTTCGCGAGAGTCACAGTTTGATTTGCTTGCAAACTCGGAGCTTCTAATGATCTCTCGTCAATTTACATTATGTAAATATGCAAGCTTCAAAATCAGCTCATCAGATACAATAGAAAGCTTAACCCAGTCCTATTTTTGAAATCAGTGATCAAATCCAAGAGCGGAACATATAGTATATAATTACCTCCGTTTTTTCCAGGATTTTGTTAAGTCTCTCAAGGTGTTCATTTTGTCTTGTCAAGATGTTTACTTTGTCTCGCATTTCCAGATTGTCTTTCTCCATGCCAGATAATCGTGTCTCAGCCTCACGTAAATTGCGCAAATGCTCGCGAATAACCTCCTCATTTTCAGTTAATCTAAAAACAAATTCAATATTATCCACCGACAATTATTATTTATGTGTTAATATATACACTGCTGTAGTGAATGTGGGAGAGCTTGGACTCAGAATCATTTTTCTGAGGATACGAGCTTGACGATCGTCCATAATGACTTATTGGAGAAATGTGTATATCTCTTTCATTCTCGAACGAAATCCTTTAAAATCGAGAAGTTTGGTGTTGTGAGAGAAACATGCACACGTGTTATTCACACTTTAGTGTTTTTATTTGATGAACGCAAATATATATAACATTCTCTGATAACTCATTATACATGTGTGACGTATATTCCGTACATTTGCATATCAAACAAATTGATATATCTCAAAAAGAAAGCGAAGAAACGAAAATCTTCAAAAGAAGTTACTTTATCATTTTAAAAGTTCTTCCAAATAAGACAATAACATTTTTTTGAATTGTGGTCTATACACGTTATTTCAAAGCCTATAGTGCATATCAAATACCTGGTTAAAAGATCTTGTTTCTCCTGAACTAGTTGTTTTCTAACAGAGTCTGTCGTTTGTTTCCATTCTTCTTCTTTCAGTATTTTCTTTTTTGATAAATCCAAGGTATTCTGTAGCGACATGACGGTCGCGTCTGCCGTTCGCTTCTCACGTTCATATCTATCTCTGCAATGCAATGAAGACACAACAAAGGTGTATTTTATAAACAACAACAACAACAACAACAACAACAACAACAACAACAACAAAAACACCAGCAACAACAACAACTCCTCCACCAACAACAAAAGCAACAACACCACCATCGACAACGACAGCCACCACCGCAACCACCACCGCATCCTCCACCACCGCATCCTCCACCACCGCAGCCACCACCACCGCCGCCGCCACCACCGCGGCCACCCTCACCGCAACCACCACCCTCACCGCAGCCACCACCACCGCAGCCACCACCACCACCGCAGCCACCACCACCACCACCACCACCACAACTTTCTACTTACTTTAGCCCTTGTATCTTATGGATGGCCTTCATCTTTCTCCTTTCACATTTTGTTTCAAGATATTCTATCCTCTCTACCGTCACCACAAGGTCCACTTGAAGCTGCTCCTTTGCTCGTTGTAATTCATGAAGTCTTTCCACCACACTTTTACCTTCATCTTCCACTGTTTTATGCTGAAAAGCGAAAAAATATCTGTTTCCCCATACGACTCAACTTTTCAAAAGCTGATAACCATTCAGTGAATAGAAAATATATTCACTGGAGACGATTTACGCACTGGACTAGCCTTTTCTACCACTACCCCCCACCCCACACCTAGAGTTTCTTTACCCAATCCATGGTCCCCAGTGTCCAGACCGCGTCTGTCGATAACATTAACAAATCCCGTAGCAACAAAACCACGTAGATTTTGAACGTTATCTCGGCCAATATTTGCTTGATTTCAATTCTGAAAACAGTTTTGGAATTACCGATTTCCTGTCACGTGTTTTTCTCAGACTGAGTCTAAATACATAACATACGTGTCTATTATATTATGAGAACGTGCCGCTTCGCGTTGTCTTGCCAAATATTCTTATAATATTTCAAATATTATAATATATACGAGAAACACGGGAGAGAAAATAGCTTACGTTATCGGTGACTTGTCGCAGTTTATTTTGAAGTGCCTCAATTCTGTTTTCGTAGTCTCTCATAGTTCTTTGTAAATCGTCGGTCTTGCCATAAGAAAGGTGTTCGCGTTCATGGAGCATGTCCACCTGGCGTTTGAGTTC
The DNA here is from genome assembly GCA_035772405.1 of Chrysogorgia sp. JL179-B06. NCBI lineage: Eukaryota > Metazoa > Cnidaria > Anthozoa > Scleralcyonacea > Chrysogorgiidae > Chrysogorgia > Chrysogorgia sp. JL179-B06. The sequence goes on from JAYKKM010000048.1 coordinate 1,619,274, forward strand.
ATCGATGGTTTGACGATGAAAGGACCTTGGGAGGAAAAATAATGCAATGTCACAATATATACATGTAGGAAGTCCTTCAGGAAACTCGAGTCTCTGTTCACAACTAAAGAGATACTCTTAACCATTATTTTATTATTATTATATTACATTAAAATTAATAATAATAAATAATGATTAATTAGTTATTTTGTAACGGTATACTTTTAAGGTATCGTTTGAAAGATTTCACTGATAGGGTTCGAAAATTTTCCGTTATTTCGTTCGGTTGCTCGTTCCAGGAAATGGCAGCTCTATAGGAAAAACTTCTTTTGAGAAAATTTGTTTTTGGTTTCGCCAACGACAGTTTAGTATCATTACTTCGTAAATTGTAATTCGTGTTATTGCATTTATTAAATAGCTCAGATATATACTTCGGTAACCTTTCAGTTAATGCCTTAAATGTTAAGATTATTTCACGATTTTTTAAAGTTTTGTCGATAGGCAACCATCCAAGTTTATCAAGTATTTCACTGGAACGAACATCATATGTATCACCAGTTATCACTCGCGCAGCTCTCCTTTGTAATTTAGATAGTTCGTTAATATGAGTACAACAACCGTCTCTCCAAACTGTCGAGCAATATGTGGGGTAAGGCAAAAACTAGAGCATTATACATTGTGACTAGATCTTTTAGTTAAGATGGCGAGTAAGACCAGTGAGATGCTCTAACATTGAGTTACATGGACTGAGATGGACGAGTCAAGTTTAGATGATTACCAGTAAGATGCTCTAATCATTGACATGTACATGGACTAAGATGGAAGAGTGAAGGTAACAAGGGTTAGGGTTACAACTTTTAACCTTCTGATGACCAGTGAGATGCTCTAAAAATTGACATGTGCCTGGACTAAGATGGTAGATCAAAGGTTACATATGTGTACAACCTGTAATCTTCTGATGACCAGTGAGATGCTCTAACCATTGAGCTACTTACTGTACATGAAGATGGTGCATAAGCAATATGTTGTGTACAATGTATTATCTTCTGATGACAAGTGAGATGTTCAAAGGGTACCAAAGGGGGCGAGATATAATTTCTTTAACAAACCTGTTTTGTTCTTCATCGTCTAACTGTGATTTTAATGTATGACTTTCTTCTTTCTTCATCTCTAACTCTGCTTTCACATGATAGGCTTCACCAAGATCCCTTTGAGTCCTTTCCAGTTCCCTTTGGATGTTCTCTTTTTCCCTTTGCAGCGACAGGAGCTAAAGTAAAAAAACGTCTTGGTCATTCGCCAACACCAGCGCATGAAGTATAGGAACACTATGCAAGGTTAGTCCTTCGTCAAGGTAGAGGTAAAATGCAGTACGAGGAAAGATACAGGGACCTTAAGATCTACTACGGCAACCCAGGACGGGGACGTTGTTCAAACAAACGAATTTTTATGCGAAACAAAAAGAATGAATAATTTTTATTCCCAACAGTAATCTCAACGCCGTCCTCGTTCTGTTTACAACGCCACTGAGAGCATTTTCGCGTCTTTAGGACGACGGTAACTCGCAGAGAGATGAGAGCAGTTCCTCAAGACTGACTTAAACACAGACACTACAATCGTTTTAGAAATATTGAAGCGTTTTAGAGATCATGAGACAAGCTTTGAGTGTCAAATACACTAGTCAATCGACCGTGGTTTCATTCAAAAAAAAATATTATATTAAAATTTAAATTTATACTAAAATTTTTAAAAATTAAAAAATTAATTTTAATTAATTAAAATTAATTAATTAAATAATTAATTAATTAATAATAATTAATTAATTAATTAATTAATAATAATAATTTAAATTATTTTTTAAAATTTATACTAAAATTTATATTGCTTTCACTGCCGTCGCCGTCCTAGGTTGCCGTCGTAGAGCTTAAGGTCCGTATTTAAGTGGCCTATCTCTGCGGAGAGAATATCTAACTCTAGTTGAATGTTACAATTTCACAAACACCACCATACTTATCTTGAGTTACCTTGAGTTAGTTACCTTCTTCTTAGTTACTGTCTTGCCTTGACATCACAAACACAGTGGTACTCTGTTCTCCTTACCTTGACTTCTACTGACTCAGCTCTTTGCTCTGCCGTATCCCGAGCAACCGTCAGACTCACAACATTGGCATCTTTCTTCTGCAAATTGTCATCTGTAAACTGATACAGTTGCGATTTCTAGAAAAATAATAAAGCTGAAGTCATGACAAGAACCTTTCTTAAGACTATACCAACCAAGACGACGAACTTTAATAAATATCTACAGTATATTACCACCACTCTTGATTCTGAAGATGACCACGACCGAGAGGTCTAAATGTCACCAACAGTCAAGACAAACCTAGACGATCAACAGTCTTTATCAAGGGTCAAGACTACACTAACCTAGATGATCAACTTCAAGAAATATCAACTGATACTCTTGACTCTAAAGATGACCACCACTGAAGCCGTCGAAACGTCAGTCACCATCACCAACAGTCTTTATCAAGGGTCAAGACTACACTAACCTAGATGATGAACTTCATCAAACATCAACTCGTACTCTTGACTCTAAAGATGACCACCACTGAGGCCATCAGTCACCATCAACATCAACTGATACTCTCGATTATGGAGATGACCACTACTGAAGCCGTCAAAATACCAGTCACCACCAACAACAGTCTTTCTAAGGACTACACTAACCTAGACTCAAAAGATGACCACCACTGAGGCCATCAAAACGTCAGTCACCACCAACATCAACTAATACTCTCGATTATGGAGATGACCACCACTGAAGCCGTCAAAACATCAGTCACCACCAACAACAGTCTTTATCAAGACTACATTAACCTAGATGATCAACTTCAATAAACATCAACTTGACCATGACGATGACCACCAGCACCACTGAGAGACCATCAAAACGTCAGTCACCAAAAACCACCAGCCTGTCTCAAGACAACACTAACCTAGACGATCAAATTCAACAAACATCATATACTCTTGACACTGACTATGACCGCGGAAGACTAAAAAAAACAAAAACTTCTGCATTGTTTCTATTTATTCTACAAACCATGCCTACCCTTTCCAGTTCTCTTTCTAACTGTCCTTTATCCGCCTCCAGTGTGGCCAGCCGTTCCATCAGCGACTTAGTTTGGCTCCAGGCCTTTCCTAACTCCGCCTCTAAAGTGTTGTTCTTGCTCTCCAATGTTTCACGTAGTCTACTCTCGAACTCCAAAGCGGTGCTGGTTTTAGCACCTGACCTACTCGTCATGTTGAACTCGTTTCGTAAGTGGTTCAGTTCCTGAAATTAGTACAGGAAAGAAAAGATGTCGGATGGTTACAGGGGCGCCGGAAGAAGCTCAGGGCAGCGGAGACGCACTTTCATCTTGATTTGATTTTTTTTGATGCTCACCTTATCACGCAGGATAAAGAGGTTGTCATATTTATCCAGAGGCTCATGTTTTAAGTGTTCGGCAATTCAGTTTATCACTCTTAGGTGAACGGAAAACCCAACTGATATGGATTCCAAGGCCATACGAAAACAGCATCGTTGTACTTTTATATATAATTGTATCAATAACAATATTGATTATGATTTCAATCTGACATCAAATGGTTATTTTCATAATTACAACACTAGAAATCGTAACAATCTTAGAAAACCCAGTGCTAAACGCCAATGGGGCCATCAGACAGTTGTTGCGAGGGCTATTGAAGACTGGTATGATTTAGACTTAACATCACGAATGGCTAGTGTGATTGAATTTAAGCGTGCCCTTAGAATAAAATTTTAGTTTTATTTATATTGAATTTAAATTTAGTATTGTACATGATGCTATATTTTTGTAACCATCCTTACTTTATATTTATATATATTTTTTGTAATAGTGTAGTACCTTTTATGCAGAACCCTGATAAAGATCATCATTATTAAGGTCGTTAAACCAGCGAAAGGAAATTTTCATTTAGTAGGAGAAGCCGTCTAACTGCCTTTATTTATTTAATATTTATTACTAGACTCACAGTGAACGTTTGTCAATAACAATATTTAATAATTAATGCTAAGTAGATATATTTTAATATTTAACATGGCTTGCGTCAGTTGCGTGCTTCTGTGTAACCAAATTACACAACCTATACTTCGTCCATCGTCGACCACGACGAGGAGCACCGATTAATTCGGGGGGACCTCCTCCTCATTTTCCTCATTACGCATCTCGCTCGCAAAATTTAAATGTTTTTGCTTTCCGAATTTGGGCAGTATAAATTTTAACTTAGAGTGATAAAATAAATTCAAAACGAAGTATAAGATATTGTATTGGTACCAAAGAGCACACGGCTGCCCCCGCGTACCCCCGTAAGCAAAGGGCAGCAGGCCCCCGCTGTTCCGGCGCCCCTGGCTTGTTGTGGGTTTTATTCTTCACGCAATACTACTCAGTAACCCTACCTCCTCCTTCTGCCTCAACAACGAACTAAAATCTTTACTTTCTTTAACAGCTTGTTCTAGTTGACTGGCCAGTTTGTGTCTCTCAACGGCGTAAGTTTCCCGTTCGTGTTGTATTTCATTCCTTAGTTGTGTTATCAATAAATCATACTTGCACTACAAACCAAAAAATTAAAATTTCTATAATCTTCGAGGGTTTTTAAGTAAAATTATTTTTTTATATGCGATTAGAATCTGGACTGTTATCTTCAAAAAAGTACGTATGGATTTTAGGAATTTTAATTAAAATTAAAAAGTAGCCATTAAAAAGTAGCATATAAAATTTTTAAGGCGAAAAAAAACAATAAAATATTGATAACTTCATTTTTTTTATCAAATCCATACGTACTATTTTGTAGGAAGTTATTTAGGTTTACATGACACTCACAAATGTAGCATAATGTCAAATATGACGATAAAGTTTCTGTGTTTGTTTGAGACGTCATTTGATGACGTCACATTGACGTCATCGAATTACGTCACCAGACTAAAGAAGTTTGCCTACATATTCCACACATAAAATATCTTGGTTATACCTTGAATTTATTGTCCACTCACGAAGTATATTGGGCGTTAAATGACCGTCTAGAATTTGGGCCTTAGCTTAATACCTAACCTAATGAGCTAATTCCGGATTCATAGTTACTGTAATGGAGCCGTAGTTTGTGTTCTATATTATGAGAAAACCTTGGACAACTGATTCATTTTAGCACTATACAACGTGGTCCCAACAAGATGGCCGCCACGAGCTACTTCCGGCTTCATTGTGGATTATACCCGGTCGTGGCTCGATGGTACACTCGCAGTTAAGGTGACCGTGAGGTACTAGGTGCGAGTCGTCTTCTGGACGATCCTTTTATTTGTGTTAAGGTTAGTATTAGAAAACCATTAGGCGAGGGGTTAGAAAACCCATTAGACGAGGGGTTAGAAAACCCATTAGGCGGGGGGTTAGGGTTAGGATCTAAGATCTAAGTTGTTTTGCAGTTAGCAGTTCCATGTATTTCATTATACAGGCATGTCCGCAGTGTGACCAGATTTTTCCAGCGGTTATTACTAATTTGTGTTCAAATTTTACTAAATCGAGAACATTTTTACAAAATTTCGCCCCCACCTCGGTTTGATAAGAAATCCATGGTAACAATAAAATAATCGAGACAAAATAATAGGCAGACATGAAGTAGGTCGACGTAGAAACGTGTGTGCATTCTCTGCAATTCGCCGCCAAATATCATGGCTCCGACATTGAAAACCCGTTAATTTCCTATTCCATGTTCGAAATTAGAAGGTTTTGCAGGCTAGACAGTTTCATTCATCGTTCATCGCAGGCTTTTAGCATCTCTATTGCACAACAGAACATTCAAACACGAATTTTTACCAAAAAAATTACTGAATAATTAAGATTACTAAAAATTTACCAAAATTTTACTAAAAAAAATTCATTACTAAAATTTTTCCAAAATTGACGAAATTTTACCAAAAGTAAAATATTTTACCAAATCTGGTCACACTGCATGTCTGATCGCAGTACAATCTCTCATTTCTTCAAACCTCTCGCGGATACTAAAAAGGATCGTCCAGAAGACGACTCAGACCTAGTACCTCACGGTCACCTCAACTGCGAGTATTCTACCCCTGTTAGAGAATGGTGAGCGCGGCGCGCGTACCTGGCTTTCTAATGCTGCATCGTGTTGTTTCAACAACTTCTCTGATAATACTCGAAGTTCTTCGCGTAACAAGTCACAATCTTGTTTCATATTGCTCAAGTTCTCGACAGTCAGTTCAAACTTTTGACTGGTATCTAGAAGAGCGATGAAAAATAAAGCACAAAGGATGGGAGACTGTCAACATAAAGCAAATATGAAGCAGTATATTTCGAATTTATTTCAAATCTCTGATAAACTTACAAATGGGCCTTCGCTCTAATACAGTTTGAAGCTTAACAATATGTTATACATTTAAAATGCCTATCTCACGTTTGGGGATTTTACATATCCGTAATGTTTGGGTCTTCCTGAGTAAAATCATAATATATCTTGTCAGCAGAAAATTTCATCTACATAGAGTTTTTCGCTGTCAAATTTACCGTAGTGATGTCACAAGAGGCATTCCAAACCAGTTTTCTTTTGTTACTTGCCACAAAAATGCCTCTTGTGACATCACATCCGATAACTTTAACAGAAAAAAAGTCCATGAAGATGAAATTTTCGGCTGACAAGATATATGATTTTGCTTAAGACCCAAATATTACGAATATGTAAAATCCTCAAACGTGAGATAGGCACATTAAAGTGGTACTACTAGAAATTTTACCTATCAAATTTTATTTAATTTTATTTAATTTTTTTTAATTTAATTTTTTTTTTTAATTAATTAATTAATTAATTTTTTATTTTTTATATTTTATTTATTTAATATAATATTTTTATTTTATTCAAATTTTATTTAATATTTAATTTTTTTTATTTAATATTAATAACACTTTAGTGTTTTTATTTCATGAACGCAAAGATATATAACATTCTCTGATAACTCATTATGCATGTGTGACGAAATTCCAGATATTTGCATATCAAACAAACTGATATATCTCAAAAAGAAAGCGAAGAAGTGAAAATCTTCAAAAGAAGTTACTTTATCATTTTAAAGGTTCTTCCAAATAAGACAATAAAAAAATTTGAGGTTAGGGTTAGGGGCACTTTAAATAATATATTTATATCGCTATATCGCTATACAATTATCTTTTAATATAAACTTACCTATATTACGATGTCTTTCGTAAGACACAACACCTTCTTGCTCGGCTAGCTTACGTTCTGTCATCTGAAGCTGAGGTTTAAAATTAAAATTAAAACTATTACTAAGAACAAGAACGAAAAAACGGGAAGAATGGAGAGGTGGTATAATCAGTTTGAAGATTTTAAACTCCATGCTTACCTTATCATTAACCTCAGCCACTTTCCTTTCTTGTGATAAAACAATGGATTGGAAAGATGATTTCTCTTGTTCTAACTGTTGTATTCGTGTTCTGAGTCTTTCCAATTCCTCTTTCTAAACATAGAAATACGAAGACGACCACCTTTTAAAATCAAGATACTTTGTCGCTCTCCAGAACACATTCAATACTGATATTATATCTACCTGGCGCTCAATATGTTTAAATTGTAGTTCTGTTAGAGATCTTGAATCGCAGAACTTCAGAATTCCTGCGCGAGTGTGTTAGTACAATGTATTTGTGAAGTCGGTATTTGTAATAAGTGATATAATAAGCGATATAGGCTCGAAGATATCACATTCACAGTTCATTAGAACTCTAATTATCCTTGGGTTTTTTCGAAGACTAATTTGAAGCTAGCTATATCTAATACCGCCCCCACCGTTCTGTTCTAGTAAAAACGCACCACCTGTTACAAGTGGTATAAACAGACGCGACCAATGTTGTCAACAAAGTTGTCCAGCCAGGGACTTTAAGATTTACGACGCGGCAACCTCGACAACGCGGCCTTCAAAACAAATAATTATTCATACGAAACAAAGAGAATGAATAATTTGTAGTCCTGCAAGAGTATTCTCAACGCCGTCCTCGTTCTGTTTGCCAACGCAATTCTGAGCATTTTCACGTCTTCAGGACGACGTGAACTCACTGAGAGATGAGAGCTGTTCCTTAATGTTGACTTCAGCTCAAACACTACAATCGTTTTAGCAGAACTGGAGCGTTTTGGAGGTTATAAAACAAGCTTCAAACATCAAATACCGTAGTGAATTTACGATGGCTTCTTTCAAATGCTTAAATTCACACTGCTTGTTAACGTTGTGACGACGTATTGAGGTGTATTCTGACGTAACCTGGGAGAGACACAATGTCTAACCATATGTATCAAACAGGAAGGTGTTGTATCTTACGAAAGACATCGTAATATAGGTAAGTTTATATTAAAAGATAGTTGTATAGCGATATAGCGATATAGATATATTATTTAAAGTGCCCCTAACCTCAAAAATTTTCATTGTCTTATTTGGAAGAACTTTTAAAATGATAAAGTAACTTTTTTTAAAGATTTTCACTTCTTCGCTTTCTTTTTGAGATATATCAGTTTGTTTGATATGCAAATATCTGGAATTTCGTCACACATGTATAATGAGTTATCCTGAGAGAATGTTATATATCTTTGCGTTCATGAAATAAAATCAAAGAAGATTAATACTTGAACATTAGAAAATAGCATATTTTGCACAAGCTTCTTCCATGAGAAGTACCACAGGAACCCACGGAACCCCTCTAGATCCGCTGTTGACAACTTGTTAACAAGGTTGAGTATAACAATGATACGATTCTCTCTCCTCCGTAGAGGCTTCTAGTGGTAGAGGGGGTAATGCATTCCCTATCCCAACCCATTACCCGCCCCTCTCTACCGCTTTGGAAGCCTCTGCGGAGAAGAGAGCACATCGTCCGAAACGTCGTCTATTAATATACGTAAGTACTCTTACTTAAAGTGCCCCTGTGATCAAATTTTTGGTATCCCAAATTTTTGGTATCCCGAATTTTTACATATTTGTAAAGAGGTGTTCTCACTTAACTTGCCAAATTTCAAGCAATTGCGAGCGTGGGAAGTCGCCTTTTCAGACTGTTTTTATACGAGATTATACGGCCGCCATTACTCGAACGTGTTCCGGACGCTTAGGTTGCGATTAGAGGAAGTGACGTCAAAGACTCAACACGTGGCTAGTTATATATGAATATAAAGCTACTTGGGGAAAACTTTCTATTGTAACTTGTCGTATAATTCGTATAATTTCCATAAAGCTTTGTCACGTGTTGAGTCTTTGACGTCATAATCACCTACTCTGCTGTGTAATCGCGGGCTCGTCTGGAACAAGGTTTGAGCAATGGCGGACAAAATTTGTGCGACTTTGGAGGTTAAATTTCTTGTGATAGAATGTTTGTTGTTCAATTTTTTTGGCAAATGCGAACATTTATTAACTTAAAAGGATGTTTTGTAACAAAAAAATGCCAGGAAACGTAATGTGATATTTCGTCGCAGGGACACTTTAAGTATTTTTCGACACATTGAAATTCTCGTATTTCTCCTTTTCATATTATATCCAGACAAACACCTGTGCAACCCATTTTCCCTCCAGCATGTTATACCTGATTTTTGCCTTGCCCAATACACCTATTTAATTCAGCCACGAGCTCATCGCGTGTTTTTTCCAACGTTTCCACGTGTTCAGTTGTCTCTTTCTCGCGGGACACGCTTGCAGTAAGTGAAGCATTGAGATCCTATATTGAAAAGATTCATATTTGGATAGATTGAGGGTCATTACAGTATGTAAACTATTGAGTTACCGATAATAATGTATTTTACCTTCATTAAAAAAAGTATTTTTCTTCTTCTTCTTCTTCATATGCATGGCATTTAAAGTTGTAAAGGTTTTGCTGTGCAAGTTGTGTTAAGCTCAGAAAAACTCTGAGCTCCAAGCAGAACTCGAACCCGTCATTGGCGGCGGAAGATGTTGTGTTTTTTTTTGTTTTTTTTGGGGGGCTATAACTGCAAAATTTTGAAAACTAGAGTCTCTGATTTCCTGCATTCCGAGACTGTTCCTCACAGACTTGTCAGGTTCATTGGGCCCAAAATGAGCATGTTTGGGAGGTGAGAAAGTCTGTAAGAACCGACATGGCACCATAATTCAAGGGGAAAACGAACCAGACCTTTGAAATACTTAGTTTATCTTTCGCTGAATATCCGTTGGCGTTGCAAGCTCGATTTACTTAATTAAACCACCAGTAAAACAAGGGAACAAACAGCTCTAAAATCCTAAAATATAGCCCCCCTATTCCGCCGCCCTTGGAACCCGTATTACCTTCTGAATGCTAGCCAGGCTCTAACCTGCATTGAGCCACTAGAACTTAGATGGCAGCTAGGGCAAGGTTAATTATGGTATTTAAATCTGGGACGAGTCAACATTTGACTGGATTTGACTGTCACAACACCACTTGTAATCCAACAAGTAGATAGATAGATAGACAGATAGATATATAGATAGATAGACAGACAGACAGACAGACAGACAGACAGACAGACAGACAGACAGACAGACAGACAGACAGACAGACAGACATTATAAAACTTAAATTCAACAAATATAATATTTTGCTAGGAAGACTATCGTAAAATTAGTGTAGAGAAAAAAGGAGAAACCAACTTCTTTACATCTCAGGTAAAATGTTTACCAAATTTATTTTAAAAACACTTTATTGAGTGTGCTGTGTAGGCAGTGGTAAAATACAAATAAAAACGAACTCTGAAATATTGGTGAACTGCAAAGAAAGAGGGTAGCCAAAATTTGAAATGTTTTTTTGTAGATGATTAAAGATTGCGTGAAGAAAGTAATTGCTGTCAAGTAAGAGCTTACAATATATATATATATAGAGCTTACAATATATATATATATATATATATATATATATATATATATATATATATATATATATATATATATATATATATATATATTAAGTTAATAACATTGTAAATTGGAATTTCTTGTGACTACTCACCTGTTTAAGTTCATCTATGTGAGCTCTCAGAGAAGACACTTCTCCAGTCACTGACTTACTCTTGTCTGTTTCCTCGCTGTACTTTTCCTGCATCTCTTCTGCTTCTTCTTTGATTTTTAATACCATCTGAACAAGAAAACACAATATATACATGAAGTAAACAGTTTGAAGCATGTGCAGGTGAAGGAAGGAAAGCTGGCGGGAGGAGGATAGAGTTGCCCTGAGAGTTCAACTTACCTCCTCGTAGTCATCTTTAGTTCTTGCCAGTTCATTGCGAAGGTCGACTGCTTCTGACGTCGTGAGAGAAAGTTGCTGCTTTAATGTGTTTATCTTTAATTGAATTAAAAGATTATGAGAAGGAATCATTAATAGAATAGGAATATAAAGGGTGAAAAGGAGAAAGAAGTGGTTGGAGGAGAAGTGGTAGGAGGAGAAGTGGTAGGAGGAGAAGTGGTAGAAGGAGAAGTAGTAGAAGGAGAAGTGGTAGGAGGAGAAGAGAGAAGAGGAGAAGAGAGAAAAGGGGCAGAGAAGGAAAAGGGGGAAGAAGAGAAGAAATGAGGAGAAAGAAGAAAAGTGGTAGGAGAAAATGGGAGGGGAGAAGGAGAAAGGAGTAAAAGGAAAAAGCTTAGAGGAAAGGTAGCAAAGGAGAAAAGAGAGAGGAAAGGAGAAGAAATAAAAGTGAGTGAGTGAAGGAAAAAGAGAGGGAAATGAGATAAAGTGATAGAAGGAGGCGGGAGAAGAAAGGAAAGGAGGTAACGTTATAAGAAGAAGAAGAAGAAAGGAGGTAAAGTTATAGGAAGAAGAAGAAAGGAAAGAAGGTAAAGTGATAGGAGGAAAAGGAGAGAGAAAGAGAAAGAAAAGGCAGGAGAGAGGAAAGGGAGGAGGAGATAGGAAAGGGGAGGAGGAAAAGGGATAGAAGGTAAAGTGACAGGAGGAAAAGGAGGGAGAAAGAAAAAAGAAAGGGAGAAGAGAGGAAAGGAGAGGAAGGAGAAAGGAGAGGAAGGAGAAAGGAGAGGGGAGGAGGTGAAGTGATAGGAGGAAAAGGGACAGGAGGAAAAGGAGGGAGAAAGAGAAAAGAAAGAAAAGGGAGAAGAAAGGAAAGGGAGAATGAGAAAGGAAATTAGAGGAAGAAATGAAAGGTAGACAGGGAAAGGGAGAAAGGAAAGAGGGAGGAAAAGTGGTATGAGAAAGAAAACTGACCTGATTTTTCAGTTCCTTTTCTGTTGTCTCAAGACGTTCCTCGCTATAATTTATTGTTTGCTTCGCCTGAGCCAGTTGCAAGGTTAGCTGATCAATCTTATTTCTCTGATCATTGATGGTTTCATTTGCTGCATGTAACTCCATCGAGGTCTTCTCATTAGCTTCTGTTAACTCTCTGATGCGTGTTTGGTTTCTGAACAGTGAAAATGATAGAAATATTGAATTTCAGAGTTATTGGATTATGCTACTTTGGATTATGCTACTTTGGATTCAAAAATGGTTGACTCACTCACACCTGAGATTTCGGTTCATTCTGCTCTGTCAGTTGAGCTACCACACCAACTGGTAACAGAATGCAAATTAATCTGTTTCAAGTGCACACAATAATGTTGTGACAACTTATCTGTAAGGATATGCAACTCAATTGATAGATCAGTAGTCCGGAATCCTGAAGGTGTGAGTGCAAATATTGCTCAAAAACGATTTTCTGTCATTAATCAGCAGTGTCAAGATTAATTATGTCGATAAATCTTCATTTTACACTGAGGATGATTTTGAAATAGAATTGCAACACATACTGTACACAATACTATATTGTAAAATAACCGGAAGTAAATGAGCGACAACACGCTATCTGATTGGTTACTGAGCTCAAAAACCGTGCATTACAACTCAATAAAGCATAAGCTGACGTGATTCCTCGAATAAATTTTGTCGTTTTTGACGGATTTTAAGTAGTTTAAATCACAAAAGGAAGTCAAAGAATACCTGGACAAGGCTAATCAAGGTACTAACACAACAGAATGTTTTAACTGCAACGTTGAGTGCATTTTCATCGCTAAAATCGCCAACGTGTTTTCAACAAAGGCTTCCTAGCAACGCACATAACAACGCCTCTTATAACTGGTAAATCTGTATTTTTCATGGCTTTATTGTTAATAATAATGGTGTTCTTTTATAAAAGAAATAAAAAACTTTGTCTTGTGTGATTATCGAGTTATAATGGCACTCGAGAAGCTAGTAAAACACTTGGCTATCGCCTCGTGTTTTACACGCATTTCTCGTGCCATTATAACTTGATAATCACACGCGACACGTTTTTTATTTCTTAAATAATACACATGTATGCAAAAATGCACACACACACACACAAACACTGACCAACGTACACAACAACATGCATAACACCAACACATAAATGTAATACAATTTAGTAAAAACTCAAATCGACACATCAATATACCTTTGAGATGATGACTGTTCTTGGAAAAGATTCTTATCCTAGTTAACCAAAGAAAAGAATTTCAAGTAATTCACAATATGCAGGTACTGTACACCAGCTAGTACCTTGGTACTTGTAAAGTGGTCTCTTTTACAGTACCTTTGCTGTGGCCATTTGTTGTAAATTTTCAAGATTGTTTTGTACTTCATGTAACTTAGTATCCGCATGTCTCTTCTCTATTTCCATTTTCCCCAATTTGACCTAATTTTATGAAAATGGTAGACATTATACTGTGTCTTTTATGCGCGATATGAAAGTGGTGTGCTCGTCCATGCATATAGGTGTAGTGTTAAAATACAGACAGACAGAATGATGCATATACAACAACCGGTGATACATTACTACGACCAGTGATACATTAGACCGGTGATACATTAGACCGGTGATACTACTGTGTCACCACTACTGTATCACCGCTGCTGTATTACCGCTGCTGTATCACCGCTACTGTATCACCGCTACTGTATCACCACTACTGTATCACCACTACTGTATCACCACTACTGTACCACCACTACTGTACCACCGCTAATGTATCACCGCTACTGTATCACCGCTGCTGTATAACCGCTACTGTATCACCGCTACTGTATCACCGCTACTGTATCACCGCTACTGTATCACCGCTGCTGTATCACCGCTGCTGTATAACCGCTACTGTATCACCGCTACTGTATCACCGATACTGTATCACCGCTTATCACCGCAACTGTATCACCGCTACTGTATAGATGCATAGAAGAACAAACAAACACACACGCACAGACAGACAGACAGACTTTCATGACTGACTGACTGACAGACAGACAGACTGTCTGTCTGATGGACAAACAGAATGACGCATAGAACAGATACGATGAATGAATGAATGGATTAGAAGAGACGGATTGGGTTTTACGAGTGCATGTATATTTATCTCACCTGTAGCTCTATGCACTTTTGCTTGCTAGAATCCAGTTCTTTCCTTAAGTCTTTTAAAGAGACATCTGCATTATTCCTTAAACTCAGAGCAGCTTCTTTTTCCTTTTTGAAATCATTTTCCAACACACTAACCTAAAGAACACAACAACATGAAAAAATAAAACCAAACAAGCTGATCAAAGGACAGTTGGCAAAATAAGATATGGTTGCATGCCTCTGCTCAGACAGATCAATTTGTCACTACTGCAAGTTTATTGAGAAAATAAAAAGGCAATACCATATTATATTATTATATTATACCAAGTGTCAAGGTTCCCTTTTTGCGGATACTGGTTTCCTAAACCAGAAATCTAGAACAGAAGCTGGAGCCAAGCTGTTTCTTGTCTAGCCTGTGCCGCAGACGACTAAACCAATATAACCCGCAGTTTAGTCGTCTGTGGAGCAGGCTGTTTCTTGTATTGTTTTCTTATTAATTAAAGGTTTTCCTAAAGTACAGGTTCAATAATCCAATTGGCAATTGCCAGTATCTGCATATGCGCTACAGCGTGCCTATGTTTCTAGTATGTCATTGGTTGAGAGTATCACATGAAAGTGACGAAATTTAGCTGTTTCCCCCGCAATAGCTCTGAGAGGGCAATAATATGTTGTCGACCGTCAATAATGAAAAAATCACATGAAATACCATGTGAATATGCAACCTTTGGAATGAACTCTCCTTTCGCCTTAATTGTATTTAATTTAATGTTTGAAGAATAAAATATTTCATGTCTTGACACTTTGTATGATAATATTTTGCACTTATTTACTGGGATCTCTGGAAAGCAGTGTTTTGTCGTCCCTCAACCGTCAATGTTTCCCCAGGACCACATAACATACTGTTTCCCTCTGTCCCAGTAAATAAGTGTTAAATATAATATATCAGGAATTGCGAGGGCATGGTGAACATGAATTTGCGACAAAAAACTTAATACTGTATCACACAAAATCATCTGATCTCACCGTGTCTTGAAGTTCAATTTTCTGTTTCTCAACTTCATTCTGTTTGTTATTCACTTGTTCCATCTCTTCCATAACTTTATTTAGTCTCTCATTGTACTCTTGACTAGCTCCTTTTTCTTGACTATCAGACTCTGTGAATCAAAATGAGAACAATTATATGCTTTACTTATGTTTTATTTTTGTAGCAGTATCTTCATCATAATATTATATCTGCCTACAGGTCTAGGGTATTCAAAATTTTAGTATTATTTTTGGGACAACTAGATTTAATACATTAATGACATGTACCATTGATTTGACCTGAAGGATTGATTTGACCTGAAGGATTGATTTGACCTGAAGGATTGAGCATTGATTTGACCTGAAGGACATATCATCCAAAACGTTGTCCGTGAATACAGTACTGTATAATATATGTACTAAGTACTTCTACTTATAAATATTTTTCGACACATTGAAGTTCTCTTATTTCTCCTTTTCATATTATTTCATATCCAGTTCTTTTGAAAACTTAGCAGCTTTCATATTTTTTTCTAACATACAATAGTAACCTACTGTATATTAAGAGATTATTTACCGAGAACAAGGTCTGTATGGGAAAATATTAGACTGAGGTCTTGACATTAAGGTCAGAGCCACAGGCGAGGTTCATACAAAAAAGATCGAAGTCTGATATTTTTCCGTACAGAACGAGGTTAATAAATTGTTTATTATATGGCTATTCAAGTTTTTCAATAAAAATTAGTGTGAAAACAGAAATTCACGCTAGCAAAATCAACATCCGGGTCAGTGGTCCGGATACAGAAAAGGCGGGACCATGGTCCGGATACACATTTTTATGGACCATGCGTTGACCAATCAGAACTCAGGATATTACAAAGCCATATAATATGTGCATAACCCAAAACTTTATAAAAAATAGACATACCATGTTGTTTACGAATAAGTTTTGTCATGTCCTTATTATGTGCCCTCTGCTCATCCTCCATCTTTCTTTTATTATTCAAAACCTCCAACTGTAAATCCTTGCATTTCTTTTCAGACACATTCAACTTCTTTTGAAGCCCTTCTTTAGCTGTTTTCAAAGCAGTCAATTCTTCTTCATGTGTCTTTCTCTCCTCTTGTTTCACCAACTTCATGCTATCTTGCATCCGTTTCATCTCCGCTTCCATTTCTTTCCGTTCCTGTCCCAGCAGTTTCTTGGCCTGGGAGTCTGATGAACTCCCGGACATCTTTAGGTTTGAATTCTCGTTCTCCAATTGCCTGACTTTATCTAAAGTTCTGGTCTGATCGCGAACTAAATTACTCACATGCTCCTTGATAGAGACTTTGTCTCTTTTATTCCCAGGTAACCCAGAATCCTTTAAAAGAACACCAATCTCTTCAACATTTAATAGTTCTTTCTCGTGCTCTTCTTGGAGCTCTTCCAACGCCGCCTTAAGCTTTTCGTTTTCAACCTCCAAGTCCACAGTCAAGGTTTCTCTTTCGTTTGACAGCTGCCGAATGTGGTCTACGTACGTTTCAACTTCAATCATCTCTTGAGCGTGCTGTTTACGGAGCTCTTCAACACTTTCTAGTGAAGAGCTTAAGCTGGTTTCCGAACGTAACAGCTGACGCCACATGTGTCGTAGTTTGTGTTCCGATGATAACATGGTCTTAAAGCCATCTTCCTGAAGACGTTTATTGATGGCATCCAATTCTCCAGAATCCTTTATAGACAAAAATATATGTTGTCATGCATGCAAGGATACATGTTTAGGTGTATATTGATGTGCGTTCATTGTTTCTCACGATATTGAGCATGCAGAAGAAATTATGCACATCTGTGTCCCTCAGTGGCATAGCAACTGGTCATGCTATGCTAATTTATAAACATCTAAATAGACAATACATTTCTAAAGATCTGAATATGTAAATCGTTTCAAAATTTGCATAGCATGACCAGTTGCTATGGCCAACTTCGCTACTGGTGTCCCTCATACACAGTTGTGAGATATAAATGACAGAATACTGTATATTGAACTATATTTTTATACAAGAAACAAATTCTGATTAACTTAGTTTATGATAACTGCTATAACGTCAACGTTTTGTGTTCATATTGAACTGCATTTTTATGCAACTGTTCAACTTACATTTGTTTAATATTACACATTTTCATGAACTACTAGTACTACTGTATTTGTGAAATTGGTGTTGAGAATGGTTACAACACAAGGGGATCAACAAGGGGGGGGCAGACGTGAGACATCTGCAAATGTGCAAGGGGCGTATGAAGCATGTGCACAGTGCAAGGGGCCCTGACTGTGCATAATGAATGTCTTACAGAGTACCTATGGTCCAACAAGCTCATTGTGAGCTCCATATATATCTATAGTTCACTGCTCTGGTATTACCTAAACCATAACCGCATGGGTACAAGGCTGTACTACCGACTTCAACAAGCCCACCACTTATTTTTGCAATTTTGCACAATATTGCAACTGCCTTGGATTTCGAGGCTGCACCCTGTGATAGTAACTTCTAGTTATATACATAGTAGATGTATTTATCAGCTTATTACCAAGTCAAAATCATTGCTGCAGTACTACAAATAATTTCAAGCTCCAGTATAGAAATTCTCAATATTGGTAAGCTGGCAGAAGTTGTTTTATAAACATGTCAGTTCATTTCCTTTATTTGTGTGGTAATTCGTCCTTAGTAACGAATTCATAAACAAGTGTCCCAATTAGTAAACCCACTTTGACTTTATAGCCGTTCAGTTTATATAATTTAACACTCGAGCACTATAATAAAACAAATAATGATTCAAGTACAACAAAACTAAAAGGAGTACGACTTGATAACGTGGGTTGTTGTTTGTCGTTTATAATCGTAAACAAAAAGAGACGCGGTAAACTTAAATGTGTATTTTGAATAATTTATATATTATATTGACTACAACTGCACGTACTTTAAATACTTACCGAGTCAAGAATAACCAAAGAGGACATGTTCTTTCACTAAGTTTGTAGAATAGAATATCAAATTGTCCAAGGAAAGCTAGTGGTAATAATTTGAGCAAAATACGCAAACGTTTTAGCTCGATTACCAGCCGTCTTTCGGGACTTAACCCCTAGGGGTGGGTTAAGCCCCGGTCCGAAAGACGGCGGGGTGCGTTGGGGTTTGGTATTGGTTCTTGTGGTTCTCATGGTTCCTCTGGTTCTTGTGGTTCTTCTTGTTCTCGTAATTCTTCTTGTTCTTGTGGTTCTTCTGGTTCTCGTGGTTCTTGTGGTTTTTCTCCATGAATTAAGATGAAATTTTCGGCTGACAATATACATTAATTTATGATTTTGCTCAGGAAGACCCAAATATTACGGATATGTAAAATCCCCAAAGTGAGGTCGAAATGCGTCGAGGGTTGCCAATATACGAACAACCACAACTACACGCGTTTCTATTCAAACATCCCAGTTTCTCCATTCGCAAACACACCACCGCCCTTCGACTCCATTTTCACCTACATATTGTTCATGTCAATCATCAGTGTTATCCACATAATATAATTATTTTGATATTCGTTAATATGCTCAAATGTACTGTTTGCCCACTATTTACAAAATTCAACACCGATGTAGGTCTCATTACCCACCCATATATTACACAAATTCTCACACTATTCACAATCGCTATCTACTTCTACTGTTGGTACCGTTTTTAAGTGTCAAATTTACGTCACCCGTTTTTAATTGTAAAACACGTCATCCAACTCAGAGCCCCATGCCGTATCTGAATTTACTCCAGTCGATTGTCAAAACATCCTACTTATTACCATATTTAACACCGGTGCAGGTCCATCTTTTTATCAAAACAATGTCACATCATAAAACTAATTACATTTTATTATAAAATCAAAACTACTGCATGGCATAAGGACGTCTGCACTAAAAAAGATCACACAAATCATTGCCAAATTCTTTCCTTCGCGGTGCAACGCAACTTACTTGCAGCAAAAATGTTGCGAAACTTGGTTATTGCGTGTGCGAAATAAACACAACCTCGTTCCCAGGGCCTTATCTACGCTCGCTGCGCGCGGGAACGAGGTTGAAATAAACACTGCTTTATTACGATGCGACAAAACAAGACTTATTTACAACTTTCTTACAAATAAGCTTTTTTACAAAATGTGATTTTGTCTCCGCTCCCCTGGGTATTAAACCGGAAATTGCTCTTTTCATAGTGGGGTATTTTGGCACCGCTGACCAGCCGCTGACCACACGTACGGGGTCTGGGAACGAGATTGGGTATTTCCCAGAATATGGGTTGATTCAGTGGATTGGAAACGAGCAAAACGGACGAGGAAAATCTTGTTTCGCTTCAACGGTTTCGCTTTGTGATTATACAAAGCGGCAATGTATTATCATTAGTGATCTCACGTTTGTTAATTATTATGAGGTGAAACCATATAATCAATAGAAAGTGAAGCATTCGCAAAATGGGCGCAAAAAGTAGTACATCAGACAATTCAAAGGACACCAACAACCGTCCAGTCAACGCAGGAGAAACTCGACTTCACGGAAAAATTGGCGAATTTTGGTTTCTTATTGATGAAGTAAACGTTTCTACCATCCGTTCTGGAGAACAACTTTACGATGCAGTTAAGAAAGAGTTATCAAGTGATCTAAAAAGCAAGATTATCGGTGCACATTTAGATGTTCAGCCAGGGCGACAAGTTTGGGATACAGTTCAAGGTATTGTCTATTGCGAAGATTTCAAGACGGCAAAAGACGCAAGCTTAAAGATGAATAGTTTAAACTCTTTTGGAGGTCTTAAAATTAGCACGACATGTGTATGGATTGACGAAATGAAAACTGAAGACGTCACGAGTGTTCATGGCAGGGTAAGTTTAAAATAAAGATACATAGCCTACGTGGCGGCGTCAGGGGGAAAGCGGAAAGGCGAAGTGGGGAGGGAACGCCTGCACTTAAGTCTCATGTTTTTTAAATTTCCGCCCGCACCAAGAACTGTCAAAAACAGCCAATCAGTGAATAGCAGGCTTTCCTCAATTATTAAAACATTTCACTTTGGGCCAAATCTTAAAATATCCATGTCAGATAAAAGCTGGAGTGCATCTGGTGGAAACAAGATTTCTTTTGAAAATTTATTCAAGCAATCTTGTAGACACGAGGAAGGTCTTTGTAGGTGAAAAATAAGAAATGCTTTTGAACATAACTTTATTAAAAAATCAGTATTAATTCACATGCGAAAGAAGGAGAAAGCAATGATCCACCAACCGATAAACATTAACTGATAGAATGAAGCAACATCTGACTACCGAACACCTTAAGGGATTTTGCCAAGAAATTTACAGGTCGGAAAGGATGATATAGCTATTTTTAAGCCCTTTAATTGCAAAATGATAAATGGCTAATAGGTATGGAAGAGAGGTAAGTTTCAAGATAGTGGCCAATATTAACCAATTATTAGATGAGGCTGCAGGGCACGATATCAAGAATTATCTAGACCATTATCCAGACCTCGGTCTATGTTATCTGCCAAAGCCGAAGACTGAGGCGGATAACATTGACAGAGGTCTGGATAATTCTTATCAATATCATGTGTAAACCAAACCCAATAATTGTTTTATTAATATTACAACTACATGAAATGTAGAAGCCTTTAGGGAGTTTAGGAAGTATAATTGCCATGCGCAAAGACAATTACATCACCTATAGACAATTTTTGATATTTTGTACTGTAGGTGCATGCAAGACATCAATAATTGTCTATAGGTTTTTAGCCAATCACAATCGAGAATAGATTGTATTGTATAAGGTTTATGTTAGGGTTAGTATTATAATTAATCGGGTTATAGTATTAGCGTTTGTATTAAACTTTTTCTCCCTGATTTCTCACCAATTTGTACTAGCTCAGGGGCGTCGCCAAACGGGGACTGGGGGGACTTGTCCAAGACCAATTTTGAAATTCTATTAAATCTGGAAAGAAATGTTTCGGGGTGGGGTGGAGGGATGTGTGTTAGGTCCACATAATACTTTGGGCTAGGTTTTCGGGCAAAATTGGGATTAAAGTTTGTGACTTAGTTTTAGGGTAAAGCACTATCAGAAACAACCATTAAATTAGGTGGAGCACTTCTGCTGGAAACCAAGCTATTTCGCCAAGTTGTAGCAATGTCTGCAATGATGTCATCATTTTGTCCCCCCATTTCTCCAGGTCTGGCGACGCCACTGCCCTAGCTTACATCATATTGTCTGTATCATTTGTTTTATCTGGTTTCATATGATAGAAGATTTGAGTGCAGCTCAAATTTTTACTGATATAGTACTGCTATACTTTTACAATTAATCCAGCAAAGAGAACAAGAAATTATTGAGCCAAATCTTGAATTACCCAAACAACGGGGAGAGCAGAGATCTTCAAATGAATATATGCCACAGAAGGAAATAGAATTGCCGGGAAAATACAGAAACTACAAATTGGAAATTAATCTAGGAAATAAGCAGAAAACAGAACAACACAAGATATTTGTGCAGAAACAATATGAACACCAAGGCACTGATGGGGCTCAAAACTACAGACTTAAGCAAAAGGCACAAAAAGCATTTTTTGAAACTAATTCTCTAGATTCAAGAGTGGTTTCATCAAATCAACAGGTTGAACATATATTGGATTCTAGTGTTAATAATAGCCTTTCTCTAGCTGCTGTAGTTGTAGATCCTTTGCAGCAACATAAAGATGCCAAGCTATACAAAGATAGTCAATCAAAGCTGAAAGAAAGTGTTGTTGCTGCACATAACAGTGCTAAAGTTGTCACCAATTGTCCTGATGAAAAGAGTGTGTGCAGTACAATCTTATGTAGTAAGATTAGTGCACAAAATAGAACACAAATTCGTCCATCATCTCTACAAGCATCAGACAAAGAAGTAATGGATAAAAATGAGAAAAGTCAGCTTTATACTCATACTGGATTCACAGCCTGTGATGGCATTTCACATGCATCATCTTCACGCCCTGATACAATGACAACTACCAAGAGACAACATGATGTATTACGTATAGGTGCAATAGATGACAAGTCCCTATCTAGCAGTCTTCATGGCACTTCTGGTAACAGTAAAGATGTTGATGGCATCGCTGTGTCCACTCGTCTTCCCACGTTTGGTGGTGGTTGTCGTTATCTTTGTACTCCTCCTCAACAACAACAAGTGGGAAAGAAAGAAGACTATGTACAAGAGCGACAGCAACAACAACAACAACAACAACAGCAGCAGCAACAACAGCAACAACAACAAGTGGGAAAGAAAGAAGACTATGTACAAGATCGACAGCAACAACAGCAGCAACAACAACAACAACAAGTGGTAAAGAAAGAAGACTATGTACAAGAGCGACAGCAACAACAGCAACAACAAATGGTAAAGAAAGAAGACTATGTACAAGATCGACAGCAACAACAGCAGCAACAACAACAACAACAAATGGTAAAGAAAGAAGACTATGTACAAGAGCGACAGCAACAACAACAACAACAACAACAACAACAGCAGCAGCAGCAACAACAGCAACAACAACAAGTGGTAAAGAAAGAAGACTATGTACAAGAGCGACAGCAACAACAGCAACAACAAATGGTAAAGAAAGAAGACTATGTACAAGATCGACAACAACAACAGCAGCAACAGCAACAAGTGGTAAAGAAAGAAGACTATGTTCAAGAGCGACAGCAACAACAGCAGCAACAACAAGTGGTAAAGCAAGAAGACTATGTACAAGATCGACAGCAACAACAGCAACAACAAGTGGTAAAGAAAGAAGACTATGTACAAGAGCGACAACAACAACAGCAGCAACAACAAGTGGTAAAGAAAGAAGACTATGTACAAGAGCGACAACAACAACAGCAGCAACAGCAACAACAAGTGGTAAAGAAAGAAGACTATGTACAAGAGCGACAGCAACAACAGCAGCAACAGCAACAACAACAACAAGTGGTAAAGAAAGAAGACTATGTGCAAGAGCGACAGCAACAACAACAACACTTCCCAAAACATAATATGAACTCGTTTCATAGTGACAAGAATGGCTCAAATGGAGAATACAGCTGCACAGCCAATGTTCGTTCGGAGGATTTGTTTATTTCCCGATTGGATCACAGCAATTCCAAGAATCACCATGTTGATTCTAATAACCACTCTGAAAAAGTGAAATTGGCCGATAAGGGGTTGCCACAGAGTATGTGCAAAGATAAGATGGTACCAAATTTTGAAACTGAAAAGTGTCCAGACCAAAAGCTTGTAAGAGTGGTGTCATTGGATCAGAACAGGTTGAAGAAATATCATATTCTATTAGTATGAATAGCCTTTCTCCAGATGACTCAGTTGTAGATCCTTTGCAACATACCAAGTTAGATACAAATGGTATGCAGTCAAAACTAAAAGAAACTGTTCATGTTAACACACTTGCCAGTGCTGAGGTTGTCCCCAATTGTCCTGATGAAATCGAAAAAGCGAAACTGGATGATAAGGATTGGTCACAGAGTCCATGCGAAGGAAGGAAAGAAACAAAAGATCTTGATGGTGGATCATCTACAGGCTGTGGTTTTAAAGATCCAGATAAGGCCTTCAGTGATGACACAGAAAGTCAAGCAGACTCCATGAGCTTGATTAATTCTGAAATAAGTGACGCAACGAAATCCAAAGTCAAGAATCAACGATCAAAATGTAAATTTGCCGTAACGCTCTACAACTTACCAGTTTCGTTTAAACCCAAGGAACTCGATGCATTATTCAGAGGCAAATACAAAGGCTTTAAGAGGGCTTTCTTCCCGAAGCAAAAAGGAGCTGCTGTGGCAATATTCTCTTCCGAAGAAGAAGCTTCCCAGTGTGCTGTTAAAATGAAAAAGCTGAACCTTATGATCTCGGGTAGAAAGATAAATGTTCGACGAAAATGTTCTGCTGAGAAGGGATCACCGCTTAGTCGAATATCCGACGAGGTAGCGGTGAAGCCAATCTTTTACTCTTTCGCTCGTCAGAATGTTGTGGATACAATCTGCGATGACAAACCAACCTTTTCTGGTGTT
Organism: Chrysogorgia sp. JL179-B06; assembly: GCA_035772405.1. NCBI lineage: Eukaryota > Metazoa > Cnidaria > Anthozoa > Scleralcyonacea > Chrysogorgiidae > Chrysogorgia > Chrysogorgia sp. JL179-B06. Next base: position 1,643,800 of record JAYKKM010000048.1, read on the forward strand.
TCAACAGGTGAGAACAATAGAGAACGATTGTCATCGTCAAACTCATCCGAGGAGCAAGATTACGCTGTCAGTCCACTAACCGACACAGAGTCGGTGACTAATTCTGATGTCGACAGCACGCCGCAAAGTGATAACGATGCTTTTGCTGTTTCTGTGACTAATTTACCGCGCTCAGTTTCTAATAAAAAGCTTTATAACCGCTTTAATAAGATGTGCCAGGGTGTCAAGACAGCGTATCGAATAAAGAAACCTTGTTGCGGTAAAATTGTGTTTAACACTCAAGAGGAGATGGAAATGTGCATAAAAAAGATGGACAATACTACCCCGTTTGGTGACGTGAAAATACGTGTTCGTAAAGAGCGACAGCAACAGCAGCAGCAACAACAACAACAACAGCCGCAACAACAACAGCAGCAGCAACAACAGCAAAAGCAACAACAGCAGCAAAAGCAACAACAACAGCAGCAAAAACAACAACAAAAGCAACAACAGCAAAAGCAACAACAGCAGCAGCAACAAAAGCAACATCAACAACAGCAGCAGCGACAACAACAGCAGCAAAAGCAACAACAACAACCAGCAGCAAAAGGAAAGTTAGCCTATGAGGACAAGATTTTTACAGTTAAGCTGCACAATGTTCCTCCGTGCACAAGCGAGGTGGACCTTGAAAGGTTCATAACAAATCAGTGCAAAGGCGTTGTCATTTCAAAACTTGTTAAAGCAGAACACGGGGTCTACATTGCTAAACTGGAGACTGAAGATGATTGCAAAATGGTTTACAAAACTCTTCGCGGAAAGACATTCAATGGAGCTACAATCAGAACAACTATGACAGATCAAACACAGAGGAGAGAAGTCAAGGAAACGCCTTATGTCGTTGTCAGTAAACTCGATAAGAAATTTAAAAAGGACGCTGTGAGACATTTCTTCGACGATTGTCAAGGAGTGATAAGTGTGGAAAAGAAACCCAATGAACCATTTGCACGAGTTTATTTCGAATCTGTAGATTTAGCCTCGAAAGCTGTCCAGATGATGGATGGGTATGTTGTAGACAACGGCGGAAAGCTTGGAGTAAAGTTGGGTATTTCGACATCACATATGACACCAAAAGAAGACTTGATTGAGCAGATGATGCAGAATCTCCTGAAACGACGGATTGAGTTGTTGGACAGCCATACTAGCAAACTTGATGACCTCGAGAAGTCGGCTGAACATATACGCAAGACACGCGGAAAAAAGCTTTCTCTTGGTGATTTTCAGCGATATGAACAAGAACTGAAAACCTACGAACAAAAACAAGCGGAATTGGTAGACCAAAGAGACGAATTTCAGAAGAAATACAGTGAACTTTTGGATTGTTTTTTGCTGGAAGCTGAAGAGCGCAAAAGTGTGAATGATGAAAATGGTATCAAGAAAGTGATCGCCAAACACGAGAAAGTTATTAACAGGGAATTTAAAAGGTTAGCCGCAAGCTTGCCAATTTACGCAAAACGCGGGGAGGTGACAGAGATTCTTCGTAAACATCAAGTTTTGGTTCTTATTGGGGAGACGGGGTCCGGAAAGAGTACTCAACTGGCGCAGTATGTTGCTGATGAATTGTTTTCAACACCCGGTAGTATTGTTGTTACTCAACCGCGAAAGATTGCCGCCGTAAGCTTGGCAAAACGGGTCGCTGAGGAGTATGGATGCGCTGTCGGGGAAGAGGTTGGTTACCACGTTGGCTTAAGTCAAAAGATGAATCATCAAAAAACAATTATTAAGTTTGTTACAGATCGCATCCTCCTCAATGAGGTTATCAAGGAGAACGAGAGTATGGGACGGTACTCTTGTATCATCGTCGATGAAGCCCACGAACGAAGTATACACACAGACCTACTTCTGGCCATGATTAAGAAACATCTCCCACAACACCCCCATCTTAGATTGATCGTGACGTCAGCGACAATAAACACCGACGTATTCCGGAGATACTTCGACAACTGTCCGGTTGTCAAGGTGCAAGGAAGGACATTCCCGGTGGAGCCAGTCTTCGCGGAGGTACGCCCAAGCAGTTACGTCGACGGTGTAGTAGAAAAAGCGGTGGAGGTGTGCCAAAGCGGCGAGGATGGAGATATTCTGATATTCCTAACGCAGCAAAACGAAATCGAGAAAATGTGTGAGAGATTGGAGAAGAGTCGACTGGGTAATTTGGTCATTTTACCGCTGCACGGTAAACTGCAGGCGGAAGACCAAGAGAATGTTTTCAAGCCAACACCGAAGGGGAAGAGGAAAATCGTCATCGCGACCAACAGTGCGGAAACGTCGATCACGATCGATGGAATTCGAATTGTAATCGATTCGGGGATGGTAAAGGAGCCTTCGTTTGATCCCGCTCGCAATATGACCACCTTGAATGTAAAAATGGTGAGCCAAAGTTCTGCAATCCAACGACGTGGTCGGGCTGGGCGTACAGCTCCTGGTAAATGTTACTGTATGTACACATCGGATGATTACGACGCGATGGAACAAGACACAAAGCCAGAGATCTTGAAGATGAATCTTGGATTGGCTGTCTTACAGTTGTTGAGTTTAGGAGCAAGAGATGTCGAGCAGTTTGATTACGTCGAAGCTCCACCACGCGAAACGCTGATCCAATCCCAAGAAAACTTAACGCAGCTGGGAGCAATCGAACAAGGTACATTGACTGACTTAGGGAAGCAGATGCTTGAACTTCCAATTGTTCCAAAGCTATCTAAGGCGTTATTGGAAGGACTGAAGAGAGGCTGTGGAGAAGATATTATTGTAGTTGCCGCACTGATGTCGGGCGGCCGTGACGTATTTTACCGTGGCGATACCGCTGAGAAGAAAGACGCGTGTGCGATCCAGAAGCAAGAATTCTGCACAACGAGGGGAGACCTACTTAGTGCACTGGAAGTGTACAAGTTGTGGGTGAAAGTCGGCGAGAAAAAGCGAACGCAATGGTGCATGCAGCAAGCACTGAACGCCAAAACTCTTCGCTCGACTCAAGAGACCATCAAGGAGATCGAACACGCTTTGGTGAAATTGGGGATAGATTATAAACGGAACGCAAAATCTGAAAATCTCGAGCAAGATTTGGGTAAAAGTCTTCTGGCGGGCTACTCGGAGAATATCGCTTGGTCGCTGGGTCATGAGAAATTGGGATACACTGTTGTTCAGTCAAACCAATCTGCAAAAATCCATCCGTCATCTGTGTTATCTAGCCTTGGTTCCCAACCACCCTGGATCTTATTCCAAGAAATGAGACACACGTCAGAAACGTTTCTCCTAAACGTCACTCCCATCAAGGAAGAATGGTTGGCCGAGGTCGCAATGCAAATGCTGCAGTTTATTGACGAAGACGAGATACGAAGGTGCCAAGCTATTCGCACGAGGATAGAACCTCTTGGTCCTGCGCTTGTGAAGACAGTCATTGGTCCAAAAGGCTCAACTCTGCGTGGGATAGAGAACTCAGTGTCAGAACGCGAGGAATTCGTGGCAGACGCTGCCCTGCAGTCCCATATATTTTGCTCGATAGATTGCAATGTCGAGAAGGGGTTTGTTGATATTTACTGCCCGGCTCACCGAATGAAGTACGCGAGAAGTCAAGTCGAGAAGGTGATCAAGAAAAGACGAGGAGACCTTCTTTGTGGTGGAACGGAGATGGTGATTTCAAATGTCGGATCACTAAAAGCATTGGTTGGCAACGATATGAAGACAAGATTGATCCTACAACCGCATGAGTTTTGTAAACTCGATGTTTTTGTGGAGAAACAGGACGAAACCTACGAAATCGATTCAAACCAGATTCTTGGAACACTCGAAGACGCCGGAGCCGTAGTTCATTATAGCCAATTCCAAAACTCGTACAACGGGAAATGGGGCAATGTTACTTATAGTAACCCGAGAGAAGCTAAAGAAGCGAAGGATCTCGTTGAGTCATGGTTTGAGGAAACAGAGCTGCCGTACAACGTTAGAACAATTAAACTCAAGCCGACACGCGTGGAACGCCTCCAACCACAAAATTCGGTTATGGGTACCAATGTTCGTGTCACGTGGTTTCCTTTTCCTGCCTCTGGTGTAGCTTACATAAAGTGCGTGAACGATGATGCAGCTGACCAATTAATTGAGCATCTTAATTGCTCAATGGAACTTTTAAGAGCCTTTCGAAATAAAAAGACTGGTGATGTTAGGTTAACTATTTCCTCTCAGGAAGATGAATACACCGTAGCCAAGAAAGTCAAAGGTTGTTCTGTTGGGGTCACCAAAATTACAGTTCCTTCTCTTCGTAAAAGCCAGGAGGTAGATATGGAGAAGGAGAAACGAAATGTATTCGAGCTATTGGAAGAGTTCGGGAAAGTTCGTGTGTTATGCGCTTGGGTCGCTAATTGTCAGAAAGTAGGTGCACGCGTGGTTTTCTTAAACTTGACGGATGCAGAGAAAGCCATCGAAGAGTTAAATGGAAAGACTGACAAGCTAGGAGCCAGAGCAGTTTACGTGGAACTAGATGGTGTCAGTGAAATCATTTGCAATAAAAGATTACACGAGAAGATAAAGAAAAGATTGAGAAAGATAACAGAAGAGCATGCCTTAGACTTGAAAGAGGAAGATATGAAAGGCGGTAGAGCAATAAAGATCAAAGTTACTGGAAAAGACGCTTCTGCTGTCCAAATGATTGGAGCACAAATTGCCGACATGGTGACTGCCAAGTCTGTGCCGATCGAAGATCCTGCCTTGGCACGGAGCTTATCAAGTGGTTATGTCCGTAACAAACTTAAGAAGATCGAGAAAGACAGCTGTACGTTTGTTCAGACGGGTATGCATGGTCGTTGTGTACAGATCACTGGTTTACCCGAAGCAAAGATGAAAGCATTCCAACAAGTCATCAAATTGGTTAAAGAATTAAAGCAAACGAGGAACCATGAGATTCCACTGAGAGGTGCCGACATACCAGTCGGCGCAATCCGCGAAATATTAAAGCGATATGGGAAAGATTTACGTCAACTCGTTGAGCAGGATGACGAATGTCAGGTTAAGATAGATATGAGGCGACGCAAGCTTGTACTCCATGGATCGAAGGACGGCGTGGAGAATACTCGAGCAAAAGTTGAAACTTTTCTTGCTGAGCTGAATGCAGTTTCGAATCCCAGCAGTATTAAGAAAGAGGAGGAAGTATGCCCAGTTTGTTTAGATGAAATCGAACAACCATATCGCCTTGAAGTCTGTGGTCATTGCTACTGTTCCCTTTGCATCGATGATTACATCTCCTCGACGTTGAACTCGGAAAGCAAAGCAGACATATTTCCACAAAAATGCTTGTCGGATGGCTGCGAGTATCCTCTTACAAAGGACGACTTCCTTGCCTTCTTAAAGAGTCATGACCAAACCGAACAGTTATATCGAGCTTCGTTTGAAAGTTTCGTGAATGGCAGTGAGGAATACAAGCCATGCCCATCCCCTGATTGCTCTTGGATCTACAGATTCTCACCAACACCAGAGGTGTTCGATTGTCCCGAGTGTCACGCACGAATATGTCGAAGCTGTGGCGAGGTGTCCCATGAATTGTACGACACGTGCGAGGCTTACAAAGCGAGTAAGGATCCCAGCAAATCTGATGAGCTTTATGAGAACTGGGCTTCCAAGGCGAACACAAGAAAGTGTCCGAAGTGTTCGGTGATGATAGAGAAGAATAAAGGATGCTCCCACGTTCACTGCACGCAATGTAACGCACACATATGCTGGAAATGTGGAAAATATTTTCCAACTGAAGAACAATGTTATGATCATCAAAATGACTGTCCAAGGAAGTAGTAGCTGCATAATACTGTTTATTATTATACCCTCACATATAATCCACCAATCAACTGTCTCTATTAGCATCACGTGGCATATACCATGCCTAAAATAAGGCTACCACCTTTTAATTTGTTTCCTTGGTAATATACCTTATTACTGGCATATGGTATAACAGGGAAATATAGCAATAATGGAGTAATAAGGTAATACCACTGTGTAGTACACAAACGTATATACAGTCATATGGTATCTTGGAGTCTTGTTCAATCCAGTTGCTACGTATTACTTTATTACCAGTAATAAGGAAACAAATTAGAAAGTGGTAGCCTTATTTTACGCTTCATTTGACGTGGCAGCCCAATATTTTACGATGTAGGGCAGCTACATAATGGGCAGCAACCTAATTTGGACTGTTTACGTGCGAAGAAACATCTTTTAATATTTTGTTCGATATAATAAAACACCTATTGGATTCATCTTTGCCCAATATTACAAAATATGTAAGTCTCGATTTGCAATATTATAGGCTCGACCTTCGGTCTCGCCCAATATTGAATTCTCGACTTAAATATTTTGTAATATTGGGCTCAGAGGAATCCAATAAGTAATATTATAAACACTGTAGAGACCGTTCTGTTATATGGTTACGAATCGTGGACCTTGGCTAGAGTTTCAGAGAAAGAACTTGACGGCTACTATACCAGATTACTTCGTACTGTTTTGATTAAGATTATCTGGAAACAACATCTCACGAACGTCGAGCTGTACTCGAGTTTGCCTAAAATCACTGAACGCATCAAAGAAAGAAGATTACGATTCACTGGTCATTGCTATCGACGAAGTGATGATCTTGTCTCAAGTCTAATTTTATGAGAACCAAAACATGGAACTGTGAATAGAGGAAGACCGGAAACCACATTTATCAACAAGTTGGCTAAGGACACGGGTCTGGAGATCTATACACGGTGATGATGGACAGGGATTAATGGTTTAAGATATATAAAAATGGTTTAAGATTATAAAAATGGTTTAAGATTATAAAAGATAACACTACTCGGCTCTAAAGCCGCCTTGATGATGATGATAAATACACAGGTGATTATAGAAAATCGCACACGCTGATTGGTCAAGCTACTTCGGATTATTTCACGATAATCACCTACAGCGTTCAGGCAAAATGGCTGCCAGCCAATTTGTCAGTGTGACAGATGAGGAAATAATCAATTTTAAAGAAAATGCTATTCCAAAAAGATCACCTGTGTATTTATACTAAAACAATTGACGGTACCGAAAAAGATGGCGGCTGTATATTTTACCAGAATCCTTTGCGACCTTAAATCACCTGTAATAAGAGCTAAACATTGTTACCTTGTAAACATGAACTAAATACGTAAAAGCTTCCTCTTTACCAAACTTAATATTTTTGAAACTCAATCTTCTGCTATTTTTACGAGATTCAATGTTTACTGCGCGCAAGGAATTATGGTTAAATGTACCAGGCGCGCCATCTTTTTCGGTAACGTCAATTATTCACCTCAGTGTCGGTGAATAGTGTAACACTCTCTTTGGGCTTATCAATGTTTTAAAGGAGAGGGGAGAAATGACAAGCCTCCACTTCGGGGAATAATTGTTAAATAGCTAAGATTGATGGGTTATAAATATGAACAATGCTAAAATTATGAACATTAATGTTTACCTAATTTTCTGTATGTTCAGAAGTTTGGTCGTTTAATTTGGAAATTATCAATAGCACTAGTTCGGTTGAAGATCCATAATGAAAAAAATAAAACAAAATTTCCGTTGTTTGAGCTGTGTTTCGTCAGAGTATTATGTATGTTTAGTTTCTCCAGTGTAACTATATATTTAAGATAATATTTAGCAGGCATTTCACTCGATTAAACTACATGTTCGTAAGGATTTGTGGTGAAGGAAAATTTCGACTGTTGGAATATATACATTTTAAGACCAAACCGGGACCAGTTGCGAAAAATGCAACTTCAAGGCCTTCCGGCTGGAATTGAACCCGCGACCCTGCGATGCTAGTACAGTGCTCTGACCACTGAGCTACGGAAGCCGTTGCCGAGAGCCTAGTCACGAGTTCTGTATATACAGTGCGGTAGTAATGCCGGGAAAGATTCTGGGTAGTTTCTTTTCCCGCCATTACTCAGCACTTTTGCTCTCTGTATTTGACGTGGATAGGACCTGTACCTGGTCAATCGCAAGGGACTGTCCCTGTCACAAGGACCCATATACGTCACATACGCCATTGTATACGTTTCAACATACGGAGGTGCCTCGCATGGGTACTCGCGTCCCGTTCGCGCCCCGTCCGATTGGGTAACTACTTTTTTTGGGTATTCTTGTTGTATTTTCTTGTTATTATTTTCTCTTGTGCTCTGAATTTTTGTAAACAAATAATTTTGTAGTTGACCCAATAACGTTTATAAAACTATGTGCGTATTCTACAGGATACGATTCTTTCTTACGAGCTTCGACTCGGTGAATATCATTTTGTATATTACCATAGTTGAAAGGACTACGATACAGCCTGAATGTTAATGAAACTACATCAAAAAAATAGTCGCGGGCAGGCTGGGTAGAGAGTTGGGGCGCTGGTGTTCTTGGGATGGTTTGGCTGGACTAATGTCACACAAACGGTCCCACGTGCACTTGCGCGCCCGCTTTGTATCTAGTTTTGTATGCATGGCATTAATCATGTATGCATTAATAATTGGGTAATGTGATGTAATGACGTAATGTAATGACGTAATGTAAGACGTAATGTAATTAACGTAATGTAATGTAATCTTATTACAGGACCCCACTGAAAAACACTTCGGTGACGTGGGTATCCTGAATAAATATTATTATTATTATTATTAATGTTGTAGCTGTGAATTATCGCATAGTTAATAGTATAGAGGGCGGTGGTTTTGGAAGCTCCATTGTCTTTCAAGATGATGCAATGGTCATGTTATTGTATTGGACTATTCTGCTTGAAGTGGATTCATCTCGTAGCATTACTCGTACTATCACTTGTTGTTCTTAATATTAGATTAATCAAATACAGAACGGCTGTCGATCCGGGGGACGGCAATGGTGTGTTTATGCGCTTGGGCTGGACTTTGGTTATCTCGATCCTTACCATCTGATGATGAGTTATTGATCATAACTAATCTTGGCGTGGTGTAGAAATGGAGTATTGCGGCCCTCCTGAGCTACAGTTGTTGTGTATAATTATTAAATTAACAGTAATTATTTATTATTATTATTTGTAATTATACTTTTAAATTCCGCAGTAATTGGCTATGCTGTTGTGGTCACCCTGTCATTGTTTTATTACTGTATAGTGTAATCTATGTTAGGTTTCTTTTTTTGTTTTTTTTGCACAATGGTGAAGCTAATAAAATAAAAGACAAAAGCAGGAACGCGCATGGCGTAGCTGCTACACTGATATTTATCTCACAATAAGTAAATATTGAGAGTGAATGCACCGAAATAAAACAGTTTATTCCTATTGAAATTGTTTTTAACAGTATGAGTTTAAAAAACATCGCGCAGACCTTTTCAAAATATTAAAAAACAAAATGCTCGCATAAGAGCTGCAAAATGCATAAAAAAGTTTAGCATAAAAGTCAGCGCGGAAACGAGTTTGTTCATGGCTCCGTAGAAAGTCTAATATTAAAACTCAGGTGAGTTGGTCAATTTTCTCAAGACATCGTCGCTTCTTCCGACGTTTAGAGTAAGTTCGTCGTTAAAAAACTCAATGGTAACATCGCCTTCATCTTCGTTGTCTGCACCTTGTAATAACCCAGAGCTGGTTTCACTTTCTGAAAGCTCATGATAAAGATTATTGATATCTTTTTCTAGTGTTTCTAAAAAACAAAGCCAAGTATAAATTGTAATTATCAAACCGAAACACAATACCATAGAATCTCGAAAGTAACCATTCGGAATTAGTGGTGTCTAAGGGCGGCTACTTTCAGAGGGGCGATTGAATTGAATTGAATAATTTTATTTAAGCAAGGTGGCTCTACTCAACTAAATTAGCTGCTTTCCAGAGAGGCCTTGCATATTTACCTAAATTACAAAATTACAAATCATTAATTAATACAGTACAAATATCTATCGAAAAAATTAAAAATAAATTAAAAATTAAAATGGAAGTAGATATTTTAAAATGTAAGTAGATATTTTAAAATGGAAGTAGATATTTTTGGAATTAGATATTTTTTGGAAGTAGATATTTTTTAAAATGGAAGTAGATATTTTTTTTTTGAAATGGAAGTAGATATTTTTAGATATTTTTAAGTAGATATATATATTTTTTATATATATATATTTATTTAAAATGGAAGTAGATATTTTCTTTTATACATAGTCTTAAAAGAATCCAAGGAATTAACGTTCCGTGTTTCTTCGTCAATTGCATTCCAATCATTTGCGCTGAGATAGTCTACTTTACTTCAGAGGGCGATTACTTGGGGGTTGCTAGTTTTTGTATCGGCAGTGGCATAGTGGTAATACCATGCCCGCGACCATATTGAACTGCGAATATCTATGAATCTACAAGTCTCTGGATGTTAGCATGGTTCCCTCAACGTTGAATATCGCCGAAGAATCCATCCATCAGCTAAGGTGCAGTGTGTATTTTATTTGAACCACTCTTTTAATTATCGCACGTTTCTAAAGTTGTTTCTTCCATTTATTAATTGCTTTTTCTTTCATAACAGAAATCTTCAGCCTTAAGTTTTTCTTTAAAGAGAAATGGCAATAAAACATTTTTTTGTCTCATTTGAAAGAACATTTAAAATAATATATGAAGACCTTTTAAATTATTAATTGCTTTTTCTTTCATAACAGAAATCTTCAGCCTTAAGTTTTTCTTTAAAGAGAAATGGCAATAAAACATTTTTTTGTCTCATTTGAAAGAACATTTAAAATAATATATGAAGACCTTTTAAAATTTCCCCGTAACTTCCTTAATTTTTGAAATATCTGTGAACAAAAATATCTGCAATCCGCCATCTTGTTTTATAATTAGATCTAATTAAGTGACGTCAAAACCTGGGTAAACATTCTAAAAGTTGTAAATAATTGCCCAAATATCAGTGGAATGCGTTCAAATGAATTGCTAGTTCACTTAAAAGTATACAACACCCAAAACAACTACGATTTAGCATCTATAATGACTCGATAATTGCTGATATAAAAAACATTTCTACCCTGGTTGTGACGTCACGCATATCCAAGGATGGTTATGCATATCCAAGATGGCGGAATGTTCAATGTTCTTTGTTAAAAAGAAGTGAAATATTTACAGAACCAAGAAAGATATGGAAAATCTGTAAAAGGTCTTCATATATAATTTTTAATGTTCTTTCAAATGAGACAAAAAAATTTTTTATTGCCATTTCCCTTTAAAAAAAATATTGCAACAAAAGAAAATATTGCACGAAGCGGCTACTTTCGAGGGGGGCGGTTACTTTAAGAAGGGCGGCTATACTTTCGATTTTTCATAGTAATTGTTAAAAAAGGTGGCTAATTCGATCGAAGAGGCGGTTACTATCGGAGGGCGGTTACTTTCGGAGGGCGGTTTGTAGGTTACTTTCGAGATTCTACGGTATTACACACTGTAACACATTGAATTATATTTATGTATAGTGTAAAACACTCGCAGTAGTGTTTTATCGAGTTTAAAAACGACTTCAAAAACGACTGCATCTAAATAACCATGTTTACCAACTATTTCAGTGATTCAAGTCATTTTCGCCGAGAAAATAGAAGGAAAAGGGCATTAAACATACCAATGCTCACGTAGTTATCTTCATGGTCACTGGTCGGGTCATCTGATGCCATTTTATTTTCACTGTCACACTTTTTTAATGTTTTCAACTGCTTCCCCTTTTCCTGCATGGATGACTTGGTGCTACTTGGTGTCGACGTACCTCGGTTCTGTTTAACTGGTGCTTTAAATTTGCCAAACACTGGTTTTGTTTTCTTGCCGTGGAGAGGTTTGGTGTCACGTTTGGTCTTTTTCTGAGAAACAGTACTGCTGGTGCTGTCATGGTCAGAAGCTAGTATTTGAGAGAAATATATACATAATTAAAAGCTCATTAATAATTCATGAAGAAAACAAAATAAATTCGTGTTTTTTATCGGCATGATTAACCGACACTGCTGAGTCGTCGGAAAATTGTATATTATTATAAATTAATATCTATAATAAGCTATACCGCAACAATTATTTACCTTCAAGGTTTAGTCCGTCATTATCTTGCCCTGTTTTCTTCTTCTTAACTTTACTAGAGGATACACTGAAATTCGCCTTGTTCGTCTTTTTGGATTTCTTTTTCTCGCCAGCACCACGTTCTTTTATCTTTTTAGTAGATGAAGGGGTCTTTTTACCTTCGCAGGCCATTCTTTCATTTTGATCTTCTTCGTCATGAGATTTAGAGCCTTCCTCGACAACGGGATCATTTAATTTATCGTCAAAATCCTCTGCAATCACTGTAGCAGTAGCATCTCCTGTTAGACTTCTGCTGCTGGATTCATCGCTTTCTCCTGATTTACTTCTGCTGCTACTAGATGCACTTTCTTCTGCTTGACGTTTGGGACTGGATTCCTCGCTTTCTCCCGACGTTTTTCTGCTGCTGTTCGATTCATTACTCATATTTTGAACGCTTGGTGATTTAAAACCATCCTTCTTTATTTTCTTTTTCTTAATTCCTTCATGGCTGTTTTCGTTGACTCCGAATGTTCCTACCTCTTTCGAATCCTTTTTCCTTTTCTTTTGAACGCCTTTTGGTTTACATTGGCTTGCTTCTTCCTTGTTTTCCATACTTGGGGTATCTTTTCTATTTTCTTTCTCAGTCGCTTTTTTCTTTTTCTTTCGTCCACTCATAACACTTCCTTCCTTTTTCACCTTGTTGTCTACATTCTCATTCTCTTTACCGACTTTACTTTTCCGTGAGTTTTTTTCTTTTGGTTTCTTGACTTGCTTTTTCTTCAACGTATTTCCATCGCCATCGTTTTGAACCGCATTCTCCACGTTTGTTTCTTCGACTTCCTCCGTTGAAATATCTTCAGGACTTTCACCCTCACGTGTTTCTTCTTTCCCTTCAACGCTATTTGATAAATCCTTTTTCTCCACCGCTTTCTTTTTTGGTGTTTCCATTTTCGATTCATGATCGAAGGTTTCACCGGGAGTTTCACCAGTAGCCTTCATGTTTTTATCTAAACATGAAGTAAAGAGAATATAACTATATGACGTACTAAAGAAATATAAAATGGATTTCGTTGTTTATATTCTGTGTATATATCCGATACAACACCGCCGTTCATGTTGTAAATAGTTATTCAAACTCACTAATAATTATTCATAAGGAAAACACAAAGGAAAATCATAACCGAGACGTTGGTAAATGTGGTAATAAACGTCCATAAATTAAGCCAACTTTCCCCTCAAGTTCGTTTGATAAGCTATATCATAAACTCGAAAGGCGTTTAATATCTGATGCGAAAACACCTGGAAGTTGGTTAAAAAACTCGGCTATCGTCTCGTTTTTCAACACACTTCTCGGTGTTTTCAAATCAGATTTCTCGTGCATGATATATTACATAAAAACATTTTATATCATGAATAAAGATAGTGAATTTGACTAAAGATGGTGTAATCTGAAACTTAGGTGGTTGGAATACATGTGAGTTTTTTACAAACCTGTTTCCGAAATGCTTTCCTTTTCTTGTTCGTCATCACTTTTTAATATCTTCCTTTTTCTCTTCTTCTTCGTTGTAAGAACACTTTCTGTATTTTCCTGCACTACCGCATCGCCATCTTCTACTTGACTTTTCGAATGCTTAGAGCTAGATTTCGCGGCTTTCTCGTTATTGTTTGTTGGCGAAACCTTTAGGGCCTTTGGCCTTTTAGTTTTCTTCAGTTTGTTTGATTTCTTTTCATCATCATCAAATGAAAAAGAATCTTGGGAAGGCATAGAAGATTGACTATCTGATGGGAAATATAAAGAGAGAAAGAAACAGAAGGCTTTTGATACCTTTGGAAACATTTCGAAATTCAATTTCCAGGGCTTCCGCTTAGTTATGGAGTACACACGTAAAAACGCCACAGACATGTTACAGCCTGTTGCACCTTCAGGCCTGATACAGGTATGATATCATAGCTGTATCACACTGTTGTCGCCAACAGACTGTTCAGAACTGACGGTATCAGATTGGAACAGTCTGTTGGGTTGTCAGGGCTGTATCAGTCTGATGTAACAGAATGTTTTTTTGCGAAATTGTGATGTACACTGATGATGTAACAGCGCTGCAGATGGAAGTTGTTGGTATCAGATAAATCAGGACTGATGAATACAGATGATAAGGCATCAGTGCTGATACTGACTGTGACCATCATAGCTGTTACAGGGGTCGCTACATTATCCTGAACAGACCTGATATCAGTGCTGTTGAATGCTGTAACAGAACATGCGTTTTTCCGTGTGTAGTTTGTTACATACGTATCTGTTTCTCATCATCATCCTTAGTTTTTCCAATTCGACCTTTGTATAATACACGGAAACTGAATTTCTTAAGGCGTTCCTCCATAGGTAGACCCATAGCGCTTCTGGCTAGTGTTAGAGCTTTTGACAAAGATTTTGAGTGTTTCTTGAACTTTGCATTTGTCTGCAGAGGAAACAAGTTTATAAAATAACATGTATGCTACGCAGGTACCGTGATTGGTCAATACCCGTGTTTCGATCAAGCCATCCAAACACGGAAATTTCCCGCAAAAAATTTCCTTAAGTTTTGCTGCTCGTTCTCTTGTATTATTTTATTTTATAAAATAAATACGTAATGGTTTTTCCGTGTTTGGATACTGTGAACCAAACGCTTGGGTAGTTGCTCGACTTTCTTTACGCTTTTCTCCAGTCTCGCAACTTCCTGCGTGTTTGGATCACAGTATCCAAACACGGAAACCACTTGACTTGCATCCATCGTAGACGTTTGTAGTGAGTGAGCCGATCTAATGCGAACTCTGCAAATTATCTTATTGGCTAAGCTACTGTGATATAAACCGGTCATATATTAAACGGTCCTTCTTCCTTGACCGGTTCATAACCGGTTTATAAACGGGGTTTTTTCGAAAATCGTTTTCCGAAAAAATCATATTATTCAATTTCTATGAGGCGAGAGTGAACTCTGGCTTCGCTCTTGTCAACTGTCACCTTTTTGTTAAGCAGGCGGGAAACGCTTTTTTAACATCTATTTTATTTAAATACAAATCGAAAACTCTGAAAGGTTGGTGTGAATGTTTAACGTTTCAAGGCTTATTATGCACGTAACACGTTCATTCCAAACAGCTCTTCTCTATTCAATATGAAATCACAAACACGGAAAGTCTACCTCATTTGGGTTATCTGTTCCACTGAAAGGTCGAATAGTCAGATAACTAACCCAAGAACGAGACACATCCTTGTCAAAAACGAACGAGACATGATAGCTTATCTGAAATAAAAAGAGAAAAGAGAGAACACCGTTTTTATAGATACCAAAATAGATGAAACAAAAATTATGTAGATCATAGGAAGAGCTGAAGTTTTATATATAAGAACGCGAGATCTTGTGTGATAAATCCTTACAGGGTTGACTTCGCTCTCATCAGTTTCATAACAACAGTTATAATCTGGATCGTCCTCCACCATTCCAGGCCACCTGAACATAAAAACATGGAGGATTGAGTACAAGGATCAAATATATGCACCGTTACTAGCAACTATTTTCCTTCTCTTCCTGGCTTACTCTTTCCATCCATCAATCCTTCCTTCATCCCTTCCTTCCTTCCTTCCTTGCTTCTATCCTTGCTTCCTCCCTCCCTCCCTCCCTCCTCCTTCCTCCCTTTCTTCCTTCCTTCCTTCCCTCTATCCTTCCTTCCTTTTCTTTCCTCCTTCCTTCCTTCCTCCCCTCCCATGCTTGCATTAATAATACACGTATATGTCGTCTTTATGATTTTTAGCTATATACGACTCCTTCATAATCTTCATTTATTGTAATTTGTCACTCTGATGATGTTACGAGTTTAGTAACGAAACGTAAGTATTAAACATTTTCTTTTCAAAATTATGTTGTCATGGCTCTTTTTAAAGCTATGTGATGGGCATTAATATTCCTAACTAGACTACGATTCCTGCCTGGTTCCTCCATTGCAACGAAAATATGAGATTTGCAAAAAGGTATGTAAGTCATATGTAAGGTGCCCGATCTACCACTGCTTACCATGGATATCCTGTTACTTTGGCCCACACCAATGAACCTGCAACAAATGGTGTATACACCACATCGTAATCATCTTGACTATCACAGGTCTCTTGTGATGCAGTACATTCCATATAAGATTCATCTAAAAAAGATGCAAGGTTACAAAAAACATGACTTAACCTTTTAAGACCCCACATATTTCGTACAGGTTAAAGTGCCCCTAACCTCAACATTTTTTATTGTCTTAAATTTCAGACATTTGCATATCAAACAAATTGATATACTATAAGAATTAAGAAATGTTTGGAGACCAATAGACCGATTGCAAATATGGTGGCGATGTCATGAAAACGAGGATTGGACCCAAATCACGTTGATTGATTGGCTATTGTTTTTGGTCCAACAATTGTGCTCCAATCAACTAACATGATAATTGGGCCCCTAGCAACAGTAACCACCAAAAAGCCTTGTTTTCATGACATCACCACCATATTATATGCAATATCAGTCTATAAGGAGAATTTGTATATAATTGATACTGCAGCTTAGATGGTTAACAAGATCAATCCCAAAGTCGGCAAGGCTGAATCTGCATATCCTTTTTAGCAGCCATTTTAATAGACAGCCACTATTGAAAAGCCATATTTTAGATCTAACTGCCACTTTTACAAAGATGGCAATACTATCATGGCCTAATCAAAATAAATCAATTATCCTTTTATTGCAAGTACTGGATGTTTTACCTGTATTCATTGCACAGACCCATCGTTCAGCTACAGTAGTCGGTTCAATATGATTTGACAGTTTTCTCCATTTTAGACAATCCACTCTTGAACATTGAATCCATGATCCTTCTTTGTTTTTAGTCTTTGAAGAAGAAGACTCATCCTCAGCCTATTAGGAAGAGAATGTGCTTGAAGTTTATGTACAGGCACAAGCATGCTACAGTCCCTGTCGGGGAACTTTAGCCCCTAGCGAAGAAAAAATTTGTTAGGGAACAAATGGGAATTGGTGGTTTTTTACTTGATTCTTGTTCTGCTACTGACATTCAATATTGCTCATCAAAAACAGCATATTTTTGGCTTTCAAGTTATCAAATTTTTAAGTGGGCGTGACCGCAATCCCCTGGGGGAATTCTTGGCACCACCCCTGGGCATAAGCTCTCAGCTGTTAATGTAGGGGCGATTAGGCTAATTAGGCATTTAGGTGTCGCTAGAAATTGTAGGGGGTGTCAAATGGTTTAAATTTCTGACAAGTGAATGTCTCCAAAATTAATGTGGGTGTGTTCAAAATTAATGTGGGTGTCTTCAAAATTAATGTAGGTGTGTTCAAAATTAATGTTGGTGTGTTCAAAATAGTGGGTGTGTCCATGCTCATGTTACTTTGTTTCTTGAGAAAACCAAATGGCACAAATTCACTCTCAATTCGTGGCTTCTTTTATCCAATTTTTCTGACAGATGCAAGGATATTCTGATGGAACAGCTTTCAGGGGTTCTGTGGGGTGGGGCACCCCATGTATGTTGACAATAGGGCTTAAAGTTCAACAAAGTGGAAGTAAGAATAGTGTCCCCAATACAATACCATGCTCATTGTCTCTGATTTTTTTTGTTTCTTCATTTTGGCTTGGAAGTCATTATCACTTTTGGATGGCTTCATTTTTTTCTTCCTCTCCCGTTTTTCTTTTTCCATCTTTTTTCTTTTTGGGGTAACCTTAAATTTTGGTCTTTGACTAATAGATTGGGTGCAAAGTGGTGGACTATCAGGAAGTTCTGGAACACACTGTGCCATTTCTTCATCTGCTTCTGCAGATGACAGCAATAGTTCCTGACTGCACACTTTGATTTCCTCCAATGGACCTGAAACTAAAAACAACAAACCATATTATGAAAAGGAGTTACAGAAAAGTGTTGAAAACTTGAAATCAGTCCTGCTTAGGCCAAATATTAGGACCCTGAAACGATAACCTGCATGTAAATACTACTACATAGAATGAAGCTTCTGGTCTTTCACGTGCCCCTAAATACCCTAACCCCAATCTCCCCTGGGCCTAATCTTGGCCATCATGGTTTTTGCTAATACATGGCTCCTGCAGGTACTACGGTGCTCCAAGTCTGCCTCTTGGTGTTTCGAGACGTGTTTGTTTCGAGACGGGTTTATTTGAGACGGGTTAAGTTTGTTTCAAGACAGGTTTATGTTTTGGTTTCAACAATAACCCGCGGGGCGAGAAAATGGGGAGATACCTGTGGGTATCTCTCGCAGGTTTTCTCTCGCTCGCTTGCCCGTTTTCTCTCACCCGCCGCATACAACAATTTGTTGTTGAAACCAAAACATAAAAACCCATCTCAAAACCAGTCTTAGTTGAATTTTATACCTACAGGCACAGAGACTGGTCCGAGAGCCAAGATAGTCCCAGGGTTATGGTTTTTAATGGACCCCTAATTAATGCCCTGGAATCTTAATTTTGCCCCATCTTGACAGGACTGGCTGCCTAATAATATAGTTGAATAATGTAATTGAATTCATTGTTTCTCCAAATGCTGAAAATTATATTCCTAAGATTCACATTTTGCAGGAGTAGTACTGTAGTGTGGACAGCACCCCTGACCCTCCATATTGGGAAATGGGGCCATCCCATCCCAGCAGCAACCCCCCTCCCCTCCCCCAGTACACCTACGCTAGCTAGGATGCCCCGATCCTAACTAACTTACCATCATGTATATCTTCATTGTCCACTTCCATGTTTGCCAATATACTGGATGTTTTACTTGAATTTGTTTCAATAGGACCTACATATAAATCCATAAATTCCTGCTCACTATTGGTTTCTTCGTCGCTTTCTAAACACTGAACAAAATCTTGACTGGAATCCACCTTTTGACGAAAAGTAATGTCAAAAAAATACAAAACTATTAAAAAGGTTCTTGAACAGTTGTTCTGGCCGAAGCAGCTTGGCAGCTTGGCTACTTGGCCATTGTCGTTTTTAAAAGTCAAATATATTTCAAGTTTATTTTAAACAAAGTGGTTTTCGAGGCTCTAATAAACGCGTAAAAACTAGCTAAAAAGAACTAAATTTTAAACACGTCTAAAAAGGAATACATTCAACAATACAAAAAAGACCAAGTTTAGCAATATAAACAGCCTGTAGTAAATTGCTTCGAGTCAAACATGTCGCCAGATATTTGTCGGACACGTACCGGCCAAAACCTCACCTTGTTCAAGCTAAGCATTGCCTTTTTAGCTTTCATCTTTTTCCGAACCATTTGCACGGTCCATTAAGTCCAGCCTCGGTATAAAAACAAGTTTTTTTACTGCTGTTTTTCGTCGAAATCTTCAACTGCTAACCGAGTTTTCATGAGTTGACTTTCTTGTCGACGAAAAAAGAAAAAATTTCCCGCCAAAATGCTCGTATTCAATTCCAGTCCACAAGGGCTAGCGCGCCGTACGGGAAAAATCCCTACGGGCCAGTAGTGGTCTTATTACTTGAAAGAAACATAGAATTTATAAAGCTTGGCGTTTACAACTCTTCCATATCTCACTTTATTCTTGAGATATTAAGATTTGTTTAATATGTAAATGATCCTCACTTTGATGTCACACTGCATAATGATTTTTAATATGTACTGAAAAGCCTGTATATATCTTTGCGGTTATCAAATTGAAACACTCGAAACGTATTACTTCGTATGTTTAGTATCATGGGCACACACACATGCACAGTTTCGTAATTTCGTTACATAATCCCAAAGATATACAGGCTTTTTGAATAAGTCATTATGCAATTTGACGTCGAAGTGAGTTCGAGATATAAGATTTGTTTGATATGTAGTAAACGCCATTATAAAATAACATGTATGCTACGCAAGCTCTGATTGGTCAATACCCATGTTTGGATCAGGCCATCCAAACACGGAAATTTCCAGCCAAAATTTTACTCAAGTTTGGGTGCTCGTTCGTTCGTATTATTTTATAAAAGAATTACCTAATGGTTTTCCATGTTTGGATAGCCTGATCCAAACACTTGGGATGTTGCTCGACTTTCGAAAAGCTAAAAAACACTCGCCTAGCGGCTCGTGTTTCTTTACGCTTTTCTCAAGTCTCGCAACATCCCGCGTGTTTGGATCAGGCCATCCAAACACGGAAACCATTAGTATATTTCTTTAATCTTTATAATTTCTATAGTTCATAAAAACCGAGGGGAGTGCTTTCCTAACGATTTCTCGACGATTTCGATCACGTTATAGAGACCCAGGGAAAACGTATCCTATTACTATAACGGGAATATTGGTTCTGTGCAATTTTCTTTATTTTAATTTCTAAAAAGGTTGGTGTACTGCCGAAGTAGTCTAACGTTTCGAGCGAAGGCCCTTCGTGAGAGAGTGAAACGTAAAGTGAAATAATAACAGAAATAATAACGTAAGACAAAAATAAGCCAATCAAGTCTCTCTCTGTTATTATTTCACTTCGCTCGAACGGCCTTCGCTCGAAACGTTAGACTACTTACACGCTATTTCGGCAGCCTTGTCTTACTGATCGATCCCTGTCCGATTTCATATATATTATTATATAATTAAGCACGAGCTGGAATGTTTCATTCGGAATTACGAATACCAACAGCCGTGCAAACACGAAGCTATTAAAGCGCCTATGTGAAACGAAAATTAAGTTTGTCTTATTGAAATGAACTCCGGAAATGATTAGGAATGGTAATTTAGAGCTCTTTCGTATCTCACGTCGTTCTTGAGACTTATGTGATATGCAAATGAAATAACCTATGACGTAAAGAGCTTTACACATTTTTAGAAAATCAAAAAATTAGAAATAGTAAATTAATTTGGCATCACTATTTCGATGTAATAATGTTAGGTTTCACGAAGTGTCGTAATGTACGGTCATCGAACTTGACTTGTGCGCCTGCAGAAACTAATGAAACAGAATAAATCTCCAAAACATGGTTTCGAAGTTCAACAAATGTGCGACGGCAATTGGACGGTTTCTAATCCTAGCTGCAATTTCTTGGTACTCTGGGTATCCTCAAAATCGAAACCTCTTCTGCTCCTTCGTGAGACCAATGCTACTCCAGGAAACGTTTATATAATATTAGAATATTATATAATATTTAGAAATTCAATGTCCGTTATCAACTTTAAATCCTGTTTAAAGACATTTTTTTTAATTCGTGTAGTACGGAATAATTTTTAGTTTGTTGTATATTTTAACTTATTGTAATTTCACCTTGTAAACGCATTGAGGCTTTGCAAAATGCGTGGTAATGCCAAGAACTGTAATTATTATTATTATGTGAAAAGTTTCAAGTGATTTCGTAGATATACGTTGATTTTATAAAAATGTGTAAAGCTATTTATGTCATAGGCTACTTCATTTGCATATCACATAAGTCTAAATATCTCAAGAACGACGTGAGATATGAAAGAGCTCTAGATAACCATTCCTCGTTATTTTAGAAGTTCATTTAAATGAGACAAACTTAATTTTCGTTTCATAGGCACGTTACGAAGGTAAAGCAATGAAAACAGTGCTAAAAACCAAACAAGATAAATGTCTTCCTGGAGTACATTTCATCTGCACTTTGTGGTTGGTCCTGCTTCACTTTCCCATACTCAATAACATAATACGGATAAGCTTGACAACGTTCAAATACGACGAATATACTTGGCTTGGTGACATCATTCACACAGGAATCATGTAAAACGCTCAGAGGATTCGACTTAATTTTCGATGGTGGCCTTTGCATGCTGTAGTCTCCCAAGACAAAAGACCCCACGAGAACTGTGGCCATAAACATTCTTGGATTGCAATCACTGCTCTTGGAGTATGCATTTGAATAGGTGGCATCTGCAGCAAAGTAACTACCCTTGCCATACCTGGTGCCATGTTTACCACTCAAACGCCAATCAAAACCTTGTTGGCATATTGGATCTACGGTGTCTTTATTTGTGCCGTGAAAAAGCCATCGCTCTTCGGGTGGGTTGCCTGAGTTTGCCTTCTTCATTTTGGACTTTTGCCTGAGTTTGGAATGGCATTGAAACGAAGTATGAAGATTAGTACAATTAAAGTGTAAACATTTAAATTGTGCTATACAGTATGGGAGGGAAGAAGGAAGGGAGGGAAGAAGGAAGGGAGGAAGAGAGGGAAGAAGGGGGAGGAAGAGAGGAAGGGAGAGGAAGGAAGGAGGAGGACGGACGGAATGAAAGGGAGTTAAGGAAGGAAGGGAGTTAAGGAAGGGAGGGAGTTAAGGAAGGAAGAGAGGGAAAAAGGGAGCGAGAGAGGGAGAAAGGGAGGGAGAAATGGAGGGAGAGAGGGAGAAAGGGAGGGAGAAAGGGAGGGAGAGAGGTAGGAAGGGAAGGAGGGAGTTAAGGAGGGAAGGGAGGGAGAGGGAGGGAGTAAGGAAGAAAACAAATAATATAGAATGGAAAATGGAAAAGGTTGGTGTACTGCCCAAAGAGAGTGTAGGAGAAACGCAGAGTGAAGGCCCTCTGACGAAGGTCCTTCGCTCGAAACGTTAGACCTCCTGCACACTATTTCGTACGGAAGCGTATAAGTATCATCCGAAAATCCGAGTTGCCAAAATCCGAGATCCGAAAATGGTCGTGGCTCTTTAGTATACCCAAAAGGTCGAAATGTGGAGAGAGGACTGTAACCAACCCCAAAACAACAAAGGTCCTAACCATAACCCCACGCCTAATGAGTTTTTTCGAGAACACGGCCGTGGGATTAGAAGGGGTTTTTGGGTATACTAAAGGCCGTTTTCCACTTCAACCGTATCGTACCGAAACGTCTTTGTTTCGTGAGGACTAGAGCAAAACTAATGACTTTGACACAAAAGAAAACGCTACGGTACGTTACGTTACGGTTGAAGTGGAAAATGGCCTTAAAGAGCCACGACCATTTTCGGATCTCGGATTTTCGGATGATACGAATACGCTCCGTAATTTCGGCAATACGAAGCACCACACAACATAATATAGCATGGGTTGGAAAGGACAGAGACGACTATAGGAGGAAAAATATACCTTATAAATTTTATGGTAGAGATGGGAAGAAAAAGAAGTTCAAAGAAAAAAGTAAAAAAGTTGAACGAATGAAAAGAAGCCATACATTGTTAATGGCTTATTTTCATTCACTCAACTTCCAAGGAAGCAAGACAAGAGAGAAACGAGACAAGAGAGAAACGAGACAAGAGAGAAACGAGACAAGAGAGGAGGAGGAAAGGAAATCGCAAAGACAATGCATCAAATCCATTACCTTTCATAGTCTTCCCATAGTCCAACGTTTTGGACACGTTTGACAGACTTGATTTTATATCCAGCCATGGTTGCAAAAAACTTTGTCTTGACCTTAGTAAATTCTTCATGATGTACAACTTCGGAAAGATCAACAAGTTTGAACTCTTCAGAAGGATCAACAGGAGTCCAGTGAGAGGGAATAGAATATTGAGATTCACTTGTGCCGCCACTCGAGCTTGATGTTCTTTGCCGAGTCTTTTTAAATCTGCAGGAATGAGAAAAATACAACTAATTACATGTAATATTCAATTATATTCAACATTATGAATAATAATATACCAACACCATATTTCGTAGATCATTCCTCCCTTTGTTCTTTTGCTCTCTCCCTTCCTTCCTTCCTTCCTCCCTTCCTTCCTTCCTCTCTCCCTGACTCCCTTCTTTTGTCCCTTCCTTCCTTCCCTTACTCCCTTACTTCCTTCCTCCTCCCTCCCTTCCTCCCTACTTACCTCCCTTCCTTCCTTCCTCCCTACTTACCTCCCTTCCCCTCCCTCCCTCCCCCCTCCCTTCCCTCCATCCCTTCCCCCCCCCCTCCTTCCTTCCTTCCTCCCTCCCTCCCTTCCTCCCTCCCTCCCTCCCTTCCCTCCCCCTCCTTCCTTCCTTCCTTCCTCCCTCCCTTCCCCTCCCTCCCTTCCCCTCCCTCCCTCCCTCCCTCCCTTCCCTTCCCCTCCTTCCTTCCTTCCTCCCTCCCTCCCTTCCCCCCTTCCTCCCTCCCTTCCCCTCCCCTCACCCCTTCCTTCCTTCCTCCCTCCCTTCCCCTCCCTCCTTCCTTCCTTCCTTCCTTCCCTCCCTCCCTCTCTCCTTACTTCCTTCCCCCTACCTCTTCCCCTCCTTACTTCCTTCCCCCTTCCCTTCCCCTCCCTTCCTCCCTCCCTTCCCTCCCTCCCTTCCCTCCTTCCTTCCTCCCTCCCTCCTTCATTCCTTCCTTCCTCCCTTCCCTCCTTCCTTCCTTCCCTCCCTCCTTACTTCCTTCCCCCTACCTCCCTCCCTCCTTACTTCCTTCCCCCTACCTCCCTCTTCCCCTCCTTACTTCCTTCCCCCTTCCTTCCTGACTTCCTTCCCTCTCTCCCTCCCTCCCTCCCTCCTTCCTCTCTCCCTCCCTTCCCTCCCTCCCTCCATCCCTTACTTCCTTCCCCCTACCTTCCTTCCTCCATCCCTCCCTGACTCCCTTCATTCTTTCTTCCCTTCCTTCCCTTCATCCCTCCCTTCCTTCCTCAGGAACAATATCTGCAAATTTAAAGACATCCAAACAACCTTAACTACTCGTAGTTTCAAGACAACTGAATACATACTCCTCCAGTATTGTTTTCATGTCTCCATCGTCCAAAAACTGTGCAGGTCGTCGTCGAACATCACGCTTCGTTCCATACTTATCATTCTGCTGATACAATTGATTTGGGTCATCAAAGAAGAGAGTGTACTTGTTTGAAGCAACGGAAAATGTGTTCTTCTTCTCGCCAGATTCTTAAAGATAATGAAAGTTGAAAAATGATGGTTATTTAATCATTATTTAAAAATGTTATTTGCAAATATTAACATTATTTATAATATGGATTGGCTCGTTTCACGGGCATGAAACTAGCAGTACAGCAAACAATCTTTTTTCTATATCGTTCTATCTCTCAAGATATTGAGCACTCTTGAAATAGCTGATATAATTACAACATTGATTATTCTGATACCTGTATATACCAACCAGTACCTGACTGATAATTATGCTCAATCGTCTCACTAGTTACACTAGTTTTTCCATCATCGTAAGATTGCCAATTTTTATGCTCGTCTAACCAATACCATTTCCACTTTGTTCGAAACACATGGCCACTGGCTGCAAGAACGGACGAGACTGTTGAGAGACGGCGAATCTTGACTTCAATGCCTGCGTCTGTTGAGAGATATCACTTTATTATACTTAAATTTTAATTTAAAATTATAGCCGATGCTATATATGTTCCATTTTTTACTTGTTTACTTAGTAAAGGGTTTATTTATGTAACAGCATTAGCATTTCAATGATCATTTTAATGATTTTAATTAGCACTTTTTACTGATCATATTGTTAATTAAAATTAATTCTTACCATGTACCATTTTTCCAGAAATCTTTTGAAAATCGATTTCACATATCAATCCTTCATTCAATGTAACTTGCCCACAACTCACATTAACATCGCAAAATGTTTTTTCAATCTTGCGGTTTTCTTCCAGACTGAAGCTCATCCATACGACTGTGCTACCAAAGGTATATTGCCACTCATACGGCAACCTGGTGTGTCGTGCATTACATTTCGCACCATACTGACACTTGCCACGCAAGTTAAACCCACAAATCTCTAGCTTTTCGTGAGCAGCTTCTGAGGCCATTCTTGAATCTTTGTCCGCACCAGATGCCTTTGGTTTGATTTTTTTGCCAGTTGATAAGTTTTGAAGGTAGGAAATGAAATCATCATCAGAATCGCTGCTGGAGTTGAGATCTACTTGACCCACCACACGTAAATGTCCACTCCTGAGAAACGAAAGGATCTTAGTCTCATTAAGAACCCCTCCGAGGCTGTGAGCTGCAAGGACTTTGCGAGAATGATGAGTTTCAAAGTGGTGAACCCTCTTGCAACGCCCACCAAACTTGCAGTCGTCTTCAACATAGTGCTCACAGACATGTAGAAACCCGCACTGGTCTCCATTCTTGCACACGCCCTTGTTGTAAAACTTGCATGGTTCGGGCCCGGATCTTTCCGAGGTGTGTTTTATAATCTTCTCACTCAAAACCTTCTTAAACAATTTTTTCATTGCATCTAGTGGTAAATGGTCGAGTTTATGACGTAACAGCAATCTTCTTGTTTCTGGGCTATCAAAAGAGTGTGTCTTTTTGCACTTCTCGTCAAACTTACAGCTGCCCTGGAGAAAAAAGCGACAAATATGAAGCTGCTTACAGTTGGGGGATTGGCACTTTCGCTCTTGGTAAGCATCGCATAATTTTACCGACGTTTTAGCTTCAACAAACTGTTTGCTGTCCACTGTCTTCACTTCGAACTTTTTCGGGAAAGACTTGACGAAGACCAAAGCATCTCTCTGGTTTATGCTGCTCCCTGTGAATTTATCTAGGCGTTTTTTGACAGATGGAAGGTCCAGACGGCATTCATCTGCGTGACAGAGCAGATAGGTAAATAGCTTTGTCGCGGTGACTTTTGTCGATGATTGACTGGCTCTGGCTTGATAGTCCATGATAATAGCAGTTTCAAATGAAACGGCATTTGATGTCAACTGAAATTCAAGGTAACTACGCTCAAAACCAACAAACAAACGCACCAGCTATTGCATAATTTTCCCAGAAGATGCTGCGTTGTCAATTCTAGGAATAAACATCATACCGGAAATCATCATGACCTCCTAGATTCCAGAGTTCAGACACGAATATACCCCCATTGGCCATTGCATTTTATAATAACAAACATATAATATGTGCCGCCATCATTACATCATTAATACCATTTCAAACAATTTTACTCATTCCTGATTGGCTGATGACATCAGTATTAAACTTAAAAATACCCCTAGACCCCTAGTAAAAAAAATACCCCTAGTAAAAAATCACATCCGGGATGTTTGGATTTTAGTATATAAACATCAGTGATCATCAGTTTTCCCGTTTCGTAGTAAAATTTAGGGGTATTTAGGAACGCGTAAAATTGATTGAAAACTTGTTCGCACTCGTGGTATTATGAATATTTCGCCAAACACGCGTGCGATTTTTCATTAATTCTTCTCGAACTGTGTTATTTCCTATACATATTCTGAACTCGTGACCTTAATACTTTATACCGCTGGTCTAGCCTTTGTTTGTGAGGCTCACACAAGATTGTGGTGTATTTAAATAAAAATGCATAACATTATAATATCCTGTGTGCCAAAGAAATTCCGCAAATGCGCAGCAACGACAACCTCGTACCCAGGTTCTTGGGCGCTAAGGATCAACTTTATTAAGTTCGATATTACAATTATTAACATGTAACTGGTGACATAACAATATTTCTATATTTAGAAACTCAATTAGTACTAATTAAACTAATAAAAAACCGAATTAATACAACAATATAATGACAATTTAGAGTTAAATAAAGAATATGTTTACATATCAAAAGACCCCGAAATCCCATTTTCCATAAAAATCAAGCAGCACACCAGATATCCATAGACGTTCCAGTTTATCCTCATGTACCCAAAGGTATCCCAGTTTACCTTAAGCATCCATAGATATCCGACTTTACCACCAAATATCCCAAGATATCCCCGTTTTAAACGATGTATCCCTATTTATCCCAGTTTCACACCACGTATCCATAAGTATCCCAGTTTACCACTAAGTATCCCAAGATATCCATGGTTATCCCAGTTTCACACCAGGTATCCCTAGGTATCCCAGTTTACCACTAAGTATCCCAATATATCTATGGTTATCCCGGTTTCACACCAGGTATCCATAGACGTCCATGCACACTTTGCCGTGGTTGTTCGACTCGCTGACATCGAACAAATCTTCACCGTACCAAATGCGCATGCGCTGGTTTGCGTACAGGTAAAACGGGTTGGCGAAGTCCGACAAGACGAGTTCGGGAGAGATTTCGTCGAAGCCGGGAAGGCTGTACCACTTGCCCTTTCCGGAAAATGTCACGTATCTACTTCTTGGAAAGATCACGTGGTTTTTCCAATCCGTGAAAAACATATTCAGGCTCCAGTGACTTTTAACGCAGCCCCAGTTCGAGTTGAAGACGCTGGAATCGAAGCAACGAATTTGACCGTTGACGAAGACAAACTTGATTGCGGCGAGGAATTTCGACGGGCCTTGGTATTGCAGTGACGAATAGCGATCACCCTTGGCTCCAATGCAGCGGGGAGTGCGGTTAAGCTTTTTCCAAACACCTGGAAAATCAAGAATTGGACTTTCTCAGCAACAAAAATCATTCGTTTCGACTGAGAGATAAAGCACGACAAATTATGTCCTGTGTGGTGGTGATACAAGCAAGAAATTTCTGCAACTTGTTTCACAACATTGTTGCTTTTTAAGTTTTAGCGTGAAGTTGCTACCTTTCGTGAGACTTAAAGTTGCGGCCAAATTTAAGTGATTCGAAACATTGTTGACCAACCCCAGTTGCCAAAGAGGAAAATTGCGGGGTGTTCATTGTGCAACGCTGAAAAAAGTTTCTGTAATCATTACAGAAAGTAGAACTAGATTCTACTTTCTTCAACGAATGCAGCAACTTGTGTCGCAACAATTTTCGCCGTTGTAATGTTACACTGTGCAATGGTTCATGCAACTTGTTTGGCAACGTCGTAATTGCGCGATAAGTGGCAGGAAACATTGCACAGCCAACAGTGTAATGAATTGATCTCTCCTCTGCAGAGGCTTCCAATACGGTAGAGGGGGTAATGGGTTGGGATAGTGAATGTGGCAGAGGGTAATGGGGATAATGAAAACCGCGCGTTCCAAATTTCAGCGGTTTTCCTTATCCCATTACCCTCTACCGCATTCCCTTAAGCCTCTGCGAGGAGGGAGGTGACCTCAATGATCTCGAAAGAAGACTGGATCGAGCAAATATTGTTCACTGTTCAGAAAATGAAGCCGGAAGTCCGCCGTGCACCAACTGAGGATCCTATGAAGTTTTTTGTTGGATTTATGGATTATGTGTTCTTCCATCGACAAAATAAAATAATTTTACTATAAAGAGGACCAGAAGACATTTTTTTCAAATTACTGAGTGAAACGATTCATGGCCTACCTACAGATTTACTGCGACTTTGGTCCCTTAGTAATGGCCGCCGTTCGCTCTAATTATCCAGTGCAGAGAGAAGCCTAATATGAGACGTCAAATTAGGTTCAAGATTTTATGCATTTAATGTTGGCAAAGAAACTATATTGGCCAGAGTGCCAGACACTAAACCTATTTCGCGAGCGTCACAGTTTGATTTGCTTACAAACTCGGAGCTTCTAATGATCTCTCGCAAATAATAATAATAATACATTATGCAAATACGCAAGCTTCTCAATCCAGTCCTATTTTTGAGATTAGCGGGTAACCTTCGTCATGAGAGCGCGAAGTGAACCGAGTATCACATTTCAAAACATAGGAACTGTTTACATTCCAAAGGACATGACCGGGCTTGAATCTGACGACTCAATTTAAATCAAGATGCATTAGCAAACTCCTGAAAGTTATATACATTTTATGTTCAGTAATTTTTTATAACAACTAGTTAACACAGTCAACCAAGCACGGTGTTGTTGTACTCCGTAGGTAGTTAGAAATACATATCAAAAACTCTAAAAAGTTGGTGTGCCGGCGAAATAGTGTAGTTAGCAGGACACCAAAATTATGAGTCGCATGATTATAGCCTCATAAACTAGATTCTCTGCGCTATAGACCTCTTTCATAATGGCGGCCAGTCTAAATATTCTTTTATATGCATGCAAATTAGCCTTTCTAGCCGGCTCGTTACAAAGCAAAGATTCTTTGGAATTACAGACACACGAACGAGGTCAGAAAGGGTAATTTAAATGAATATAAAAGAATATTTATTTTGGGTGCCATTATGAAAGAGGTCTATACATCATATTAGCGACCTTTAGATTGAGTACGAGTACGAGGACGAAGACGAACTTTTCTGCGCAGTGGAGAAACAACAATGGAAAAGAACCATGCGCAATGGTAAACTCGTCTTCGTACTCGTCTTCATCCTCAAATCTAAAGGTCTCTATTATAACGAAAGCGACGATAATCTTTTATTCAAAATATCAGATACGTACCCCCTTGGCATCCCTGAGGATAGACATACGGCGATAGAAAGAACACCACGATGATGACGACGATCAAACACTTGTCCAGTTTCGCCATCCTTGAAAATTGCCTCAAAAACGTTGTCGTTTTACGAGAAATGATATCGAGAAGATGTGTTGGTCACTGATCGAAAAGTGACCCTGAGGTTTGGATGAAAGAACGCGGATAATTGACGACAGTGTAAAAGCAATAATGCCACAATGGACATTGATCAGGAAACTATTTTGGTGATTATAAAAGTGTTGAGTTACAAGTCATGCTGATTGCCAGATTGTTTGTCGATCGAAGTGTCTTTGTTGAAGATAGGAATGGGTTTCGAGAACGTGATCTTTTTAGTAAATCTGGATTTACTTACGGACAATAGATTATCTGTAGGCTATCAGCCAATCACAAAAGGGGTAGAGTAAAAAAATGCATAAGAATAACCTCGATTGCGTTTATAAGCCAGAGGGGCATCAAACTATGTTTAATTAATTAAAATTATTTACAATAATTATTTACATAATAACTAATCTCTAACAGTTTATACCATGGAATTCTGAGTCGTCTTCTGGACGATCTTTTTTAGTATCCGCGAGAGGTTGGACGAAATGAGAGATATGATCGGACATGCCTGTATTATGAAATACATCATGGAACTGCTAACCCCAAAACAACTTAGATCCTAACCCTAACCCCCGCCTAATCCCACCTAATGGTTTTCTAATACTAACCTTAATACTAATAAAAGGATCGTCCAGAAGACGACTCAGACCTAGTACCCAGGACATTTTGCCTCCACGGCGGAAGGTCGGCGAAAATGGCCCTGGGATCGGCTGGTCCGTTCTATAATCCGATTGGCTTGTCTTAAAATTCAATTAATTCAGCAGAGTATAATTTATTCATCTAAATCTGAATGCTGTGTTCAAATTTTACAGCAATAGTTTTCGCTAAATTGGATATATGCTTCTATAATGATGTATGGTGGATTATTAAGCTTGTTAGCTGCTTTTATGCCGATGAATGCTGACATGAACAACTCTGAAGAGCATTGAATATTTCTCAATTATTCAGGTCAACAAAGTAGACAAAGGCAATGGAACAAAGACCACAAAAATTATCATATCTAAACACCCAGAAATTCTGGGTGTCATGTGACCAGCCGATCCCAGGGCCATTTTCGCCGACCTTCCACCGTGGAGGCAAAATGCCCTGGGTACGAGGTTGCTCAACTGCGAGTGTACCATCTAGCCACGCGACCATGCCCCTTCTAGAGTTCTAGTCTTATATATGATCTCCACAGTTTATACAGAATACTTGGGGAACTCCCAAAGCATTCTGGTATTGCTGGTTGGCATGACGACATCATTATCTAACATCAGTCTGGGTCTCTGTGACGAAGATGGCGAGATATAAATTACTTTTAGTTCAAACCTTAAAATATTCTTATATATCTCTGTTGAGAATCGGTTTCTGGTGATATAGCCACAGAGTCAGCTGTATTGTGGGAAGATCTCAAGTTCTGAAAGATTACAAGAAAGAGTTTAGCGGGACATTACGTGATCGGCTACTATTAGGTTTTCATTGAAAATACATATTTCTTTCAACTTACTCTAGTCGGGTCTAGTGCTTGCAGCTTGGCCGCTGTGTTGTTTAACTCGGCATCTGCAGAACGTAATTCCTAGAAACACAGTGCCATATTTTTATATTACTTACGTTGTAGCAGACGTCATTACGATATGATGGTGATGATCATGATGACGAGGGCGAGGATAAGGATGATGATGGTGATAATGATGAGAGCGAGGATGTGGAGGAAGGGAGAATGATGGTGATAATGATGAGGGTGAGGATAAGGAGGAGGGGGAGGATAATGATGATGAGAGCGAGTATATGGAGGATGGTGATGATGAGAGGATAAGGATGACGAAGAGGATAATGATGAGGATAAGAATGAAGAGGATAAGGATGGGGATAAGGAAGGATGATGATAATGGTAGCGAGTATACAGGTATAAGGATGATGAGGGCAAGGAAAAGGATGATGACGAGGATAAGGATGAAGAGGGTGATTAAGGGACAAGGAAGAAGATGAGGATAACGAGAATGAGGATGACGCGGTGAGAATAAGGATGAGCGTGATGAGCAGGATGAAGATGAGGATAAGTATGGGGATGAAGATGAGGAAAAATATAAAGATGAGAGTGAGCATAAAGATAAAGATGAGAGTGAGGATGAAGATGAGGATAAGGATGAAGATGAGGATAAGGATAAGGATGAAGATGAGGATGAAGATGAGGATGAAGATAAGGATGATGAGGATGAGGATAAGGATGAAGATGAGGATAAAGATAAAGATAAAGATGAGAGTGAGGATGAAGATGAGAGTGAGGATGAAGATGAGGATAAGGATGAAGATGAGGATAAGGATGAAGATGAAGATGAGGATGAGGATAAGGATGAAGATGAAGATAAACTTGAGAGTGAGGATGAAGATGAGGATAAGGATGAAGATGAGAGTGGGGATAAAGATGAAGATAAGGATGAAGACGCGGATGATGAGGATACGGATGGGTGAAGATGATGACGAGGGTGATGGGGAGGCAAAGAATGAAGAGAATAAGCAATGGGGTATGAAGATGATAACGATGGTGATGATATAATGATATAATGATATATCTACCTGTTTCAGAGATTCTATTTCAAAGTTTTTCCTTTTCACTTTCTCAGTCATCTTCTTTCGTTTTAATTCGTCCTAGAATCCAAAAATACGAGCGAACTAAATTATAGAACACCGCGTAAACACCACCAGAAAGTGACATACTATGGCTGTATTGCAGTATTGTAGCATTCTGATATTAATTTTAATAGAACACACTGTAACAGTTGTATGGTATTGTGTGTTTAATCATGTATTTGAGTATTTTGTTTGGCATTTTATATCCTTCAAAACTCTACCCGCTTAAAATACAGGAAACGCTATTTCAGAGACTCTAAAATTCAAAATTGTGGGAGAGCATGCCCCAGACCACATAGCAGTTTACCAAGGCGCTCGATCATCCCCCCAATTTTCATTATGAGGTGTTTTTCCCCCTTGTTATTTTCTAAAAGAAATCCTGCCAAGGATTCTCAAGGAGATTTCCTACCTTACCTTAAATTGCTTTTGTTCGTCGACGTAACAGCTGTGTTTTCGAGGTTCTTCTTCTTTCGTGTCGATAGAAAATGTCTTAAAGAAATGAAGAAATATACCTGGTTAAAATGGGTACTCCAGTCAAAATACAAATGTATTTCATATGAAAGATCTTACTGACTTTAGTTTATTTCCAAAGTTTCAGCATTCAAATCAATTAAGTTAGAAGATATGGCAAGTTGAAGTTCGAGAGTTTGTCCAATTTCCAGTGTTCGCCAGCAACGAAGTAAATTTACTTTTAGTTACTTTTACTTAAGTAAAAAAATCAGTATTTACTTGTAACGAAGTATATTTTTCAACAAATACTTTTCACTTGTAACGAAGTAAAATTTTTGTTAAATAATTACTTTTTAACTTCGTTACTTTTTGTTTTATCGGCAAAGTAAAAAAAGAAATTCGTAACGTGAAGTCGCGAAATACTCGGTCCACTCTATCCATCCGCTGGAGATCTAGAGTGGAGAAATCGCGTGAAGTTGGTTTTGCATGTGTAAGTGATTGGCAAAAAGTGCATATAACGTCTGTGGGGAATTTAACATATTTGTAATCTGTGGATTCTACTAAAATAATTTGTAATATATCTTGTCAGCTGAAAATTTCATCTTCATAGACTTTCTGCTGTTAAAGTTGACGGAAATGACGTCATAGCGGGCATCTGTAAAGTGGTTTTCATGTGGGCAGATACCCGCTATGACATCACTTCCGTCAACTTTAACAGCAAAAAAGTCTATGAAGATGACATTTTAAGCTGACAAGATATATTACAATTTATCTCAGGATAATCCATAGATTACAAATGTGCAAAATCTCCACAGACGTTATAGGCACTTTAAGTAAGATTTTCAGGCCATATTTTTACTTTTACTTAAGTAAGATTTTCCGGCCATACTTTTACTTTTACTTAAGTAAGATTTTCAGGCCATACTTTTACTTTTACTTAAATATAAACTGAGGAGTTACTTTTTACTTTCACTTAAGTACAAAATATCATTACTTTGCTGAACACTGCCAATTTCAACGTTTCTCAAATATGACGACACTCACAGCAGCTTTCACTATGAAAGCACAAGTGACAACAAGTGACCACAAGTGACCTTCGTATATATATATCATACAAATCAAAATTTCTAAAAACTCTATTTTCAAAAGTACACTTACCTTTTTTTTCTCTCTCAAAGAAGTATTCAATCGTCGCTGTCGATCAAGTTCTTCTCGCGTGCGGTCCAGAGATACCCGAAGGCAACTTGCTTCACGATTTTGACTATCGAGATCAGTCTGTAAATATATGAGATAGTCTTTGCATTTATAGAGGCAGTTTAGGTTATATGTACAACCTGTAACCTTCTGATGACCAGTAAGATGCTCTAACTATTGCAGCGTTTCAGATTTAGGCCGGCGAACAGCGAATTTCGCCGGTGGTTGAGCGGGTTTTGTAGCTAATTCGCCGTGTCTCCATCGTATTTCGCCGTCGTCACTAGCGGCTTAATCTAGAAGTTGCACATTGGCCATTGATTCTACGGTGTGCTGGAGCGCGGTAGAATTCAATATGGCGGCCAATATGCAAATTTTAGATTTAGCCGCTAATTTCGCAATTCGTGACCCCACTTTATCGCATATCTCTGCAAGCATGTTGTGAAAGAATTACTTCACCGTGTTTCAGGCAGTTCAGCATGGCTTCAGAGAAGTGTTTGTTAAAACTTAATCAGACAACCTTGAAGTGTAGTGATTTAATCTATAATAAAATGCATCGTTCATATCCTACTCAGACTGTTGTATGGCATTTTTTACTTCTGAATTTCACAATTTCCAGGGGGAATGCCCCAGGACCCCCTAGCAGGACGGTCCTCCGGACAATACAGGGCCATTCTCCCGGTCATCAATTTCCTTCTCCAGACCCTTTCACAAAAACCTGAAACGCTGCTATTGAGCTACATGGACTAAAATGGTAGAGTGAAGGTTACATATGTGTACAACCTGTAACTTTCTGATGACCAGTAAGATGCTCTAACTATTGAGCTACATGGACTATGATGATGAGTGAAGATTGCAGATGTGTACAACCTGTAATCTTCTGATGACCAGTGAGATGCTCCAACCATTGAGCTACATGGACTGAGATGGTAGAGTGAAGGTTACATATGTGTACAACCTGTAACTTTCTGATGACAAGTGAGATGCTCTAACTATTGAGCTACATGGACTAAGATGGTAGAGTGAAGGTTACATATGTGTACAACCTGTAACTTTCTGATGACAAGTGAGATGCTCTAACTATTGAGCTACATGGTACAACATGTAACCTGATGACAAGTGAGATGCTCTAACTTATTGAGCTACATGGACTGAGCCAAAACAAATTGAATAATAATAATATTCAACCTACAACGAGGCTCTGGACTTCGGCCGACTTTCGTCCAGCTATCGTTTCTATTTCGCTGAAAAAATTAATTAATTCAGTTCAAAATACACTAAATAACAACATGCTAAAATATCAAGTGCCTATATAAAAAACAAAGGACCTACATGTCAGAGAGTGCAGCAAAAGACCATTATATAATAAATTAATTACTTACTTAAGTTTCTCCAAGTCTTTGTTGTAATCCTTCAAAAGTTCCTTTTTTGAATTAAGACGTTTTAGCAAATTCTGTATGCTTTCTTGAATCACCTCTAAATTCTAAATAAATATTACCCAATGTTACCCAATATTACCCAACGTCACCCAATGTCACCCAATGTTACACCTTCCTCCAACTCTTCCTTCGTCCATCCTCCCTTATTCCCTGTCTCTACCTAACTTTCTCCATCCACCCCACCCTCTATGATCTCTTCATCTCACACCATCACGTCCTCCGCTATATAACGCTTCCACTGTCGCTCCTTCTTTTTACCTCCACCGCCAACCCTTCCACCTTTCCCCCATGCCTTTCTTCCTCTCTCCATCCCCCACCCATTACCTTATTTCGTTCTTCTTCCAAAGTGTCTCGTTCATCCGAAGGTAGATGGGCCATTGAACTACAACCACGTGAAGAATCTACATTCAACAAAGTCGAGACACTTCGAACCAGTTTAAGATACTACAGATAGTGAAAAAGAAATCTGTTTTAGTATTGTTTACTACACCATTCTGTTATTGCATATCATTTTAAAACCACAACAACACGGTATCTAGTAATATATATAGTTAACCATTTTTCAATCCATACTAACACTCTGTTCACTTTTATCCAAAGCGTTCTTTGTTTCTTCGTGGGCACTTTTCCCTATCATCATGTCTATTGTATTTTGACTCAGAAGTTGACGATTATTTTTCACCTATTGAGAAAGATAAAGTAAAAAATCAAGAAATACCACAATCAATTACCTTTAGAAATTATATTATTGTCGATGTTGATGTTGTTATCGATGTTGTTGTCGCTGTTGTTGTCGCTGTTGTCGTCGTCGTCGTCGTCGTTGTTGTTGTTGTTGTTGTTGTTGTTGTTGTCGTGGTTGTTGTTGTTATTGTTGTTGTTGTTGTTGTTGGGTGGTGGTGCCTGTTGTCATTGTTGCAGTTATCGTGGTTACAGTTGCTGCTGTTGTCGTTGTTGCAGTTGTCGTGGTTACGGTGGTAGTTGTTGCTGTTGATGGCGCCAATTGTTGTTGTTGTTGTTGCTGTTGTTGTTGGGTGATGGTGCTGTTGTTGTTGTTGTTATGATTGGTGTTGACGAACAAGGTTTTATTCTAGCTATACCTCAAGTTGTAGTTCAGTGGCACTTTTATTCATGTCTTCTTCTCGTCCTGCTTCTGTAGTACGAAGTTCACTTAACTCGTTTTTTAAACAAGTGAGTTTCTGCAACGCTTGTTCATGGCTTGGCACTGAAGAGTTGAAAAGAGATTACATGCTAATGTTAATATTTCTTTGAAAAAAATCAAAAAGAAAACCTCTACACACAAATGCGGGACAGCTTCCGCTTGCAATCTCGTGGGCAGCGCCATATCTGGTCACTGTGTGAAGAACAAAAGCAATATCGTTGTGAGCAACCTCATCCTCTGTGGGAAGGCAACATCCTCTGTCTTATGAAAGATATCCCCCTGGAAAACGTTTGCAGACGCCGCAGTAACTAATGATTAACGTGCGTTCTCTCTACTTACACGGGGGGCGAAATTGTTCCAACTTTTTCATCCGTTGTCTCATTTCTCGCAAAGCTTCTTTCTGTTTTGCTATGACCTGAGCGTGCTTCTCACCATGGCATCGTTCAGCAAGACTGCGAATATCGTCATTGGTATCCTAGAAGTGAGCAGTATAAAAAGAAATAAAGCCAGGAGTGGAATGTTGAATACATTGTTTGTCAAAATTGAATTACATGAACCAACATTCTCCGCTGCGAAGAGTTGAAAAACTTTAAAGGAAAAATTCAGTGGTAAAATAACAATTTTGTTTGACAGAACTCTTGAAACTATAAAGACTAACCATTTACAACTTTTTCATATCTCACTTCACTCTTGAGATATTAAGATTTGTTTAATATGTAAATGATCATACTGCATAATGACTTATTGAAAAATTCTGCATAACTTTACCATTATCACATGGAATCATTTGATGATTTGTATATTTGATATCATTGGATACATCCAGGGGCGGATTAAGGACCCCAGGGGCCCTGGGGCAAATTTAGATTGTGGGGCCCCAAAGTCCAAACATCTAAAAGTTAGCAGGTTGAACCTTGGTCTTTGGGGCTGTGGTGCATGGGAACAGTTATCGCTTATCAGTTACTAATATAAAGATTGACTGCTGAGTCTGGGGTTTATTTTAACAAAATAATTTAAGTTAAATCCGTAGGTACACTGCATTAGACAATAGGCATGTGTTACTGATCTATATAATGATTCTGTAAAATATTTCAAGATTTTTAATTTTTTAAAATTATTTTTTGCTTTTGTGCTCTGTTTTTTTCCTTCGTTTCAAATTTGAGCTGGGCCCTCAGAAGCTCGGGGCCCTGGGGCACGTGCTCCAGTTGCCCATAGGTTAATCCGCCCCTGGATACATCCAAGCACATGCACCTGGATTTCAAGTGATTTCATTACATAATCTCAAGGATATATAAGCGTTTTCAATAAGTTATTATGCAATGTGATTGATCATTTACATATTAAACAAATCTTAATATCTCAAGAGTGAAGTGAGATATGAAAAAGTTGTAAATGGTTAGTCTTTATAGTTTCAAGAGTTCTTTCAAATAAAAGTGTTATTTTACAACTGAATGTTTCATTGCATAGGCACTTTAGTTGACACTAGGTCTGAGCTGAGCTCACATATAACCGTTTAAAGTGGCACTACGATGAAAATTCACCCCCGTCTTTTAGATTTTCTTTAGCATAGAATAGTATTTCAGGGTCGAAAGTGATCATCGATGTAAAAAAAAACTAAAAAATGGTATTTTGAAGTAAGTATTTTGAGCTCTGAAATCACTATTATTTAGGCCAGCCACCATTACTAAAAACGTGTTCCAAGTGAGCCCACAATTTCAAAAGGTAATATTGTTTGTGACGTCAGATTCTCAATGCTACGCCTGAATTTCAGTCGAGGTTACTTGTTTTCTTCGAGAAGTAGATGAAATGTTCAGCCTTTCAGACGAAGAATTTGAAAAAACGACCTTGATTTACTTGAAGAATTAGCCATGTGGAGTCTTCACGTTGAGAATCTGACGTCACTTCGTTACGCTGGTCGTTACGCTGGTCACGATTAATGGCGGACATAACAACCAGATTCGGAGTCAGAAAAATAATACTTGCCATCGTCGAATCGCAAAACGATTTTGACTGCGTAATATTTAGAAGCTCTGCTTTATAAATACGTAAAAATATCGATAGGTAAAAATTTGATCGTGGTATAATGTTTAGACTAGAGAAATATAAGCACGATGCATTTCGGCAGACAACTTATCAAGTGCTATGTCTGCTAAAAAACATACTAGTTATCTTGTATTTATAGACAACGAAAAGTCCAGTTACGTCAGACGCAATGGCGTCATGACGGTGCTCCTAAAATAACGAAGTTTTAAAAACAAATTCCTTTTGTCGGCACAAGTCAGCATCTGTCAACTTAATGTAAATAGATTCCAACACCTTCAATTGAAAGGGCGAGCGACACTTAGCCAATAACCGGAAATTAGTTTCATGGTAAAAATTAGCGCATTGAGAATTTGACAGGTGTCGAGAAATGGCAGAATTACAGTTAATGACCGTGTCTTGACGGCATTGTTGTCTTGGCGTAACGGAACAATTTTTCGGCGTATGGTATAGTAGGAATGTAACACATGATTTGTCTTTCTTACCTTGTTTACCACTACCATCTGTTTTCGTTCCTCAGTTTCTTGGTCAAGCCTCTTCTTTCTTTGTTTTTCGCTTTCTGCAGTTTTAACCTTTCCGTTTTGATGTCTCTCTTTCTGACCGTCAACATCTTTTTTGTATCTGTCACAAACGAACAAAAATATGAATCACGAATGGCAGAGTACAAAACTGCTTTAGGGACCGTTCATTATAATATGGCCGAGGTGGGGGCTGAAGAGAAAATGGTTGGGTAACTGAAAATTCTAAGACCTAAATGGTTGGGTAAAAAAAATCACTTCTCTGAAAGGTTGGGTAACAAAATTTTCATGACTATTTACATAAAAAAATCAAGAGTTCATCATTTAAAATTGGAATCTCATCATCAATGCTCGTTAGTCATCATTGCACATAGCTTTTGTTATTGTATTCCTCTCCTTGGATTCCTGCTCTGTATAGAGAGATAATAATCTGAAAGTTACAGTAGGATCTGACTGTCTATTTGGGTTTGTTATTAAAACTTGTATCGACGATATGCTAACTTTTTTCTTCTTGGGTTGGGTAAAAGATTTTCTTTACCCATAAATGGTTGGAACAGTTAAATTTCTGATCTTAATTTGGTTGGGTAAAATTTTTTTCAACACAAAATCTATTTCTCGTCGGCCCCTATTCTGACCATAAATAATGACCTGTCCCTTAATATTAGAAATTTAACCGTCCCAACCATTTATGGGGAAAGAAAATATTTTACTCAACCCAAGAAGAAAAAAGTTAGATAAAGCCCAATTATCTGCATATCGTCGATACAAGTTTTAATAACAAACCCAAATAGATATACAGACAGATCCTACTGTAACTTTCAGATTATTATCTCCCTATACAGAGCAGGAATACAAGGAAAACAAGCAGAGGAATACAATAACAAAAGCGAATGTACAATGATGACTAAGGAGAACTGATGATGAGATTCCAATTTTAAATGACGAACTCTTAATTTTTTATGCAAATAGTCATAAAAATTTTGCTACCCAACCCTTCAGAGAAATCACAGATCTTGTCTTCCTTATTAAAATGATTCACGGCTTAATAGACATGCCATATGGTTTCATTTCTTGGAGAAATACGAGTCGTTGTCTGCGTAATATTGATGACTTGACTCTGTACCTTATGCCCGTACAGATGTGTTTAAGTATTCTTATTTCGTTCGTGTCACTAGGCTCTGGAACTCCCTCCCATACTCTATACGTGCCATTAACACATTGTCGACTTCTTAGAGGCTACTTTCTCAGCATTATTTCAAACTTTTTCCTGTTGCTTTTAATCCGTAGTTTTTCTGTTTCGTATAATTTCGTTATGTCTTATTCTTTGATTTCATATTAACGTTATATGTTATTTGTATTTGGAAAGGGTGACCAATCTTGAGCAATGAGGGAATATTGAATTCTGTTTTTGGTTTACCCTAATACATTCAATTTTTAGTTGTAATACTTTGTAATTGATATGTATTATACATGTAATTCTAATAAATAAATCATGTACACTTGTTGTCTTGTCTTGTCAACTTGTCTTGTCTTGTCAAGTTGTCTTGTCAAGTTGTCTTGTCAAGTTGTCTTGTCTTGTCAAGTTGTCTTGTCAAGTTGTCTTGTCTTGTCTTGTCAAGTTGCTTGTCAAGTTATCCTGTCTTGTCAAGTTATCCTGTCTTGTCAAGTTGTCTTGTCAAGTTGTCTTGTCAAGTTGTCTTGTCAAGTTGTCTTGTCAAGTTGTCTTGTCAAGTTGTCTTGTCAAGTTGTCTTGTCAAGTTGTCTTGTCAAGTTGTCTTGTCAAGTTGTCTTGTCTTGTCAAGTTGTCTTGTCTTGTCTTGTCAAGTTGTCTTGTCAAGTTGTCTTGTCAAGTTGTCTTGTCAAGTTGTCTTGTCAAGTTGTCTTGTCAAGTTGTCTTGTCAAGTTGTCTTGTCAAGTTGTCTTGTCAAGTTGTCTTGTCTTGTCAAGTTGTCTTGTCTTGTCAAGTTGTCTTGTCAAGTTGTCTTGTCTTGTTTTGTTTTGTTTTGTCTTGTCAAGTTGTCTTGTCTTGTCAAGTTGTCTTGTCTTGTCTTGTCTTGCCTGTCTTAGTGTCCAGCTCCA
Source organism: Chrysogorgia sp. JL179-B06 (assembly GCA_035772405.1). Lineage (NCBI taxonomy): Eukaryota > Metazoa > Cnidaria > Anthozoa > Scleralcyonacea > Chrysogorgiidae > Chrysogorgia > Chrysogorgia sp. JL179-B06. The sequence continues at coordinate 1,685,574 of JAYKKM010000048.1, forward strand.
AAGTTTCTCTCCCTTTTCAAAATATTTTCGACCTTCCTTCCTTCCCACTCTACCTTTCTATTTCCGATTTTTGAAAGTCGACCAACGCCGACAACTTCTTCAACTGTTCCCGCTGATCACAAAGCTCGCGGTCTTGAACATCGATCCTCTCTTTGTGTTCTTCAACCTGCTGCTTTTGTTGGTCGCTAAGCTCACCGGTGACGTCAGAAAGTCGCGCCCACGCCCCTGCAAGATCTCGTTTCAAACCGACCACAACTTCGGAATGATCAGTTGATTCCCTCTTGGCCTCTGCAGCTTCCCGTCTAAATATTATATAGGGGTATAAATATAATGTCGAACAAAACTTGGTAACAGTAATGGTATTGGTAATGTCATGGTGATTCTAATGGTGATGGTGATGGCGACGGCGATAGTAATGGGAATGGCGATGGAATGGTGATGATGGTGATGATGACGATGTTAATGGTGATGATTAGATGTGTGAAGTTGATCGTCCAGGTTGTTGTAGTCTTGAGAAAGACTATTGTTGGTGACTGACGTTTCGATGGCCTCAGTGGCGGTCATCTTCAGAGTCAAGTAAAGCGTGTTTGTCAGGTTTGTTTTATATAAGATGACCGCCACTGAGGCCGTCGAAACGTCAGTCACCAACAATAGTCTTTCTCAAGACTACAACAAGCTGGACGATCAACTTCACACATCTAATGATACTCCTAGGTTTACTTTAATGGTAATGATGTTAATGGTGATGACGATGGTGATGGCGATGGTAATGGTGATAGTAATGGTGATGACGATGGTAATAGCGATATTGCTGGTACTGAATAAATATTCTACAAATAACCACCATTTCATTACCTTAATAAAACGACAAGCTGTTCCAGTTTAAAAACCTCTGCCTTGAGAATTTCATCAGAATGATTTTGCTCTATAGTTTGAGTACACAGGCTAATTCTTGCAGGCTTTTCTTCCTTGACTGCAGGTGAGCTTGCAGGTCTTGCTTTGTTAGGAGAGCTGGGTCGAGATGATACTTTCTTAGGAGACAGTGGCCGAGTTCGTTTTGGAGATACTACAAATGCAAACATCACACAAAAGTTAAGGTTAAAAAATACAAACGTTTATTTTTATTACGAATAACTTTGTCAAAGGGTGGTACAGCTTCAAAAATCATTTTAAGTATTTCAACTACAGTATAAGAGAGAGAAAATTGAAAACATACGTGACTCCAACTGTCGTCTTGTCATTTCTTCTTGTTCCAATACTTTACTTCGCTTACTAAGGCGCAGCAAGCGTTCTTCCAACGCCACGATAGTTAATGCATGCTGATGAGCTTGCTCCTGTTAACGAAGAAAGTGAGAGTGAAGATCCATCGTCAGAGACTGAAGACTCTTCTCATATAAACACGCCCTATTTAACCAAAAGCGTAGTATTCAAACGCAGTGTGAGGCAATCTTCTTCTCTACAGGCCTACCTTGTAGGAAGCTACTTCGTTCTCTGTGTTCGTACGATATTCAACGAGCTGTGTTTCAAGGTTTTTCATTTGTTCATCGTAGAGTAAACACTTCTCTTCCAGTTCTTTGCGAACGATTTTCTATAAAAATATAAACCAAAGTTACTCAACAACCTTATTGGGCAAATGAATAGAAAATTTAGTTCATAATCACCACCATCATCATCATCACCACCACCACCACTATCACCATCACCACTATCACCATCACCACTATCACCATCACCACTATCACCATCACCACTATCACCATCACCACCATCACCACCATCACCACCATCACCACCATCACCACCATCACCATCACCACCATCACCACCATCACCACCACCATCACCACCATCACCACCACCATCACCACCACCACCACCATCACCACCACCACCACCATCACCATCATCACCACCATCACCATCATCACCATCATCACCATCACCACCACCATCACCACCACCACCACCACCATCAAAATTAAGTTTCTCTATAATGGTTTCGACTTAGTATTTTTAAATACGCTGATTACGATGCAAAGGTTTATTTGTAATTCTTCTACCGTGAATTTAGAAAAAGTGAAAACGAAGAGAACTTGTTTCACCTCATTGGCTTGGTGTTTCTTCAGGATTTCTTTGGACCCTTCGTGTTCTGCACGAGTTGACGCCAAAGATACTTTGTAATTCTCACATTCTTGATTCTTTTCATGTAACGACTGAAAGGAAAGGAGAGATATGTTGCAGCAAAAGATAATAACAACAACCACTACAAGATTGGCATCATATAACTATCAACATCATAGTTTATTATCATTGTCATAATCACCATTACCACTATCACCATCACTACCATCATTGGTATCATCATCGTATCATTATCACCATCACCACCACCATCATCATCATTAATCATAATCACCACCACTACCATCATCACCATCACCATCAGCACCATCATGATCATCACCATCACCACCACTACTACTACCATCACCACCACTACTACCATCACCACCACCACCATCATCACCACCACTACTACCATCATCACCACTACCATCATAATCATTGCCATCATAATCACCACCATCATCATCATCATCACCACCACTACTATCATCACCACCATCATCACCACCACCATCATCACCACCACTATCATCACCACCATCATCATCATCATAACCACCACCATCATCATCACTACCACCATCATCATTAATCATAATCACCACCACTACCATCATCACCATCAGCACCATCATGATCATCACCATCATCACCATCATCACCATCATCACCACCACCATCATGATCATCACCATCATCACTACCACCATCATCACCACCACCACCACCATCATCACCACCACCATAATCACCACCACAACCATCATCATCACCAGCATCATCATCCCAGCACCATCATCATGATTTTCATCATCATCATCATCATCATCATCATCATCATCATCACTATCCTCGTTTTCATCATCACCGTTTTCATCATCATCACCATCTTCATCATCACCATCATCGTTAGTCATCATCATCATCACCATCATCACCATCATCATCACCATCATCCTCTTCATCATCGTTCTTACCACCACCATTGCATCACTATGTTTACCAAAAAGTAAAGTATTCACCAACCTTTTTCATTTGCTCAAAACTGCCATGTTGAGATTCCAAAATTCTTCTTTCAGTTGCTAAAGCAATCTCTATCCTTTCCTTCTCCTTCTCCTTAAAGTTTCTTATCATCTCCAAGCGTTTCTCCGCTTCCTCAGCTCTTGTATCTTTGATGGCTGTTAAAATGTTCTCGTTCTCTCGTTTACAGAGTTCTTCGTTTAGTCGACGGACGGTTGTCTCATACACTTCTTCAATTGAATTGACTCTACAAAATAACGGACAGACATTACTAGTGCCTATCTCACGTTTGGGGATTTTACAGATCCGTAATACTTGGGTCTTCCTGAGTAAAATCATAATATATATTGTCAGCCGAAAATCTCATCTTCATGGAGTTTTTCACTGTCAAAGTTACCGGATGTCATGTCATGACAAGAGGCATTCCAAACCAGTTTTCTTTTGTTACTTGCCACAAAAATGCCTCTTATGATATCACATCCGATAACTTTAACAGCAAAAAAGTCCATGAAGATGAAATTTTCGGCTGACAAGATATATTATGATTTAGCTCAGGAAGACCCAAATATTACGAATATGTAAAATCCCCAAACGTGAAACGCAAGATAGGCACTTTCAAGTTGTAGAGGTTTTGTTGTGCAAGCTGTGTTAATATCAATTAGTATTTCTCTTACTTTTCTTGTAACTTTCTACATTCTTCATCGCGTGTTTGCATATCTTTTTTGAATTTTGCTAGAATGTTCGGTATTCCTAAAAAAAGTGAGAAAACAATAATTTATTCAACAAGCTAACAAACAAAGGAATAAACACACACAAACATGTTATGCAGATGAATTCATCATCATCATCCCGTTTGTTCCCCCTCAAGGGGGTCAGTCTTTGCCCAGGACGAATCACTGGGTCGTCTCGACATAGCTCTCCACTGTCTTCTATCACCAACTCTACTCAGATCCACCACTTTATCATCATCTCGAACACAATCCATCCATCGCTTTCTCGGTCGCCCTCGCTTCCTTCTTCCCGTCTGCCAGCTCTCCACTGACCGTCCAACAAACTCGTCCTTTTCTTTTCTCTTCACGTGTCCGACGACCAAAATGGAATGGTGAATACTGAACAAGAGTTCTAACGTTACGAGCCAACCTCGTTCCGTTACGAGCCAACCTCGTTCCGTTACGAGCCAACCTCGTTCCGTTACGAGCCAAACTCGTTCCGTTACGAGCCAACCTCGTTCCGTTACGAGCCAAACTCGTTCCGTTACGAGCCAACCTCGTTCCGTTACGAGCCAACCTCATTCCGTTACGAGCCAACCTCGTTCCGTTACGAGCCAACCTCATTCCGTTACGAGCCAACCTCGTTCCGTTACGAGCCAAACTCGTTCCGTTACGAGCCAACCTCGTTCCGTTACGAGCCAAACTCGTTCCGTTACGAGCCAACCTCGTTCCGTTACGAGCCAAACTCGTTCCGTTACGAGCGCGAATACCACAAGCCGCCTTGTGCATGTTTACCTTCGTTTATTCTATCTTGGTCAAAACCAGCCTCTAAAAACAACTGTTCTTCTTTCTCATGCCAAGCCAACTCGTCTTTAAGCAGATTTAAACAAGCAGCCTGGGCAAAAAAACGAAGACATTATGTTACCATGCACACGGCAGAAAATATCCAAAGTATTTACAAGATAAAAAGACAATACACAAAGTGTTAGGGAAAAAAAAAAAAGAAAAAGATTGTCATCTATTTCTGGTATATTCATGGACGATGTATCGGACGTTTAGGACGATGTGTCCTTCTGACCTCAGTGCCCTTTCATTTAGCTTTTCGACTTTACCTTCATTCACGTTTTTGGCAAAAAAATAGTATTGTCTTTTGCTGTATGTTTACATGCTATATGGCCGCCACGCGCTATTCCGGCTTCATAGTTACTGTAATGGAGCCGTACTTTGTGTTCTATATTATGGGAAAACCTTGGACAACAATTCATTTTAGCATCTTAAAAGATCAGAGACAGATAATCTCTGTTGCCTATAGTAAAACTATATAACGTGGTCCCAACAAGATGGCCGCCACGAGCTACTTCCAGCTTCATAGTTACTGTTATGGAGCCGTAGTTTGTTTTCTATATTATGGGAAAACCTTGGACAACTGATTCATTTTAGCATCTTAAAAGATCAGAGACAGATAGTCACTTATAGTAAAACTATATAACGTGGTCCCAACAAGATGGACGCCACGATAACAAGCTCAATACCTTAATCCACTCTAGTTGTTCTTTGCCTACTTCATATTCTGTAAGTTTTTCTAACGATGTCTGCAAGGTAGCGGAATGACGACCAGACCAAGAGAGAGTAGTCTGGAAAACAAAGAAGAGAACAAAATGACGTTTACAAGCCACGCGGGGAAGACGTGTATCAATTTCAGGAGTGTTGAAGGATTTAAGAATTTTGATGAGATAATACTCTTACTCTGATTTGTTTCAGGCAATGTTCAAATTCTTCTCGAGATAATTTTAAAGCATGTTCATCGGCATTCTTCTGCAAAGAAAAAAGAAACAATGACAACATCAACAACAATGACAACATCAACAACGACAACAACGACGACAACAACAACAACGACAACAACAATAATAATAATGGTCTTATTAACAGACACAACAGACGTGTGTCTTTACAAATTGTTTAGCTCGAACATGGCGAACCACCATCACCACCACCACCATCACCATCACCACCATCACCATCACCACCACCACTATCATCACCATCACCACCATCACCATCACCACCACCATCATCACCACCACTATCATCATCACCATCACCACCATCATCACCATCACCACCACCATCACCATCATCACCACCACCATCATCATCATCATTACCACAACCACCACCATCACCACCATCATCACCATCACCACCACCATCACCACCACCATCACCACCACTATCACCACCACTATCACCACCATCATCATCACTATCATCATCACTATCATCATCACTATCATCACCACCACCACCATCACCACCACCATCACCATCACCACCACCATCACCACCACCACCACCATCACCACCACCACCACCATCATCATCATCACCATCATCACCACCATCATCACCACCATCACCATTATCACCACCACCACCACCATCACCATCACCATCATCATCACCAACAACAACAAACCAAAACCTCAACTTACACAGTACCTTTTCTTCATAATCCGATATTTCAGCCAGTTGCTCTGCTAAATGTTTTCTTTCATCCGACAGCTGTTGAACATAATCGACAATTTCGTCATCGTGTAACTCCTTCCGAATAACTTTACGAAACCCACTGCTAAAAGTCGCCTCGACAACACGCTTAGAAAACTGATCAAACTAAAAGAAGAAATCAATAAAACTGTGGTTGGTCAATCGTTATTGGATAACATGAGAAAGGCAGGTTTCCTCCAGAATTATTAATCGACCATAATCATAGACTACGTGCGTTAACTATATAATAAATGTAAGGTATTGCTTTAGTTGCTAACATACTCTCTTTTCCAGTTGTCTTAGTTCTATTTTTCCAAGTTGTAGCTCTCGTTGGGCATCGACAAACTGGGATTTGGCGTGACCAAGTTCCATCTGTGAGACTTTATCGCCCTAATAATAGATGGAAATGAATTCATGAATGACGAAACCAAGAGACAGATGGTTGGTCGGTGGATTGGTTGGTGGTAGGGAGGAGTGTAGGGAGGTATCAAAAACACTAAAATAGGTTGGTGTGCTGTCGTAATATTCGTCACCCATGCATGCATACAAGATGGATGAACGAACGGGATAAACGGAAGGAAGGAAGGAACGAACGAAGGAAGGAACGAACGAAGGAACGAACGAACGAAGGAAGGAACGAACGAACGAAGGAAGGATCGAACGAAGGAAGGAAGGATCGAACGAAGGAAGGAAGGATCGAACGAAGGAAGGAAGGATCGAACGAAGGAAGGAAGGAAGGATCGAACGAATGAAGGAAGGAAGGATCGAACGAATGAAGGAAGGAAGGATCGAACGAATGAAGGAAGGAAGGATCGAACGAATGAAGGAAGGAAGGATCGAACGAATGAAGGAAGGAAGGATCGAACGAATGAAGGAAGGAAGGATCGAACGAATGAAGGAAGGAAGGATCGAACGAATGAAGGAAGGAAGGATCGAACGAATGAAGGAAGGAAGGATCGAACGAATGAAGGAAGGAAGGATCGAACGAATGAAGGAAGGAAGGATCGAACGAATGAAGGAAGGATCGAACGAATGAAGGAAGGAAGGATCGAACGAATGAAGGATCGAACGAATGAAGGAAGGAAGAGGGGCAGAAGGAAGGATCGAACGAATGAAGGATCGAACGAATGAAGGAAGGAAGGAAGAGGGGCAGGAAGGAAGGAAGGAAGGAAGGAAGGAAGGAAGGAAGGAAGGAAGGAAGGAAGGAAGGAAGAGGGGCAGGAAGGAAGAGGGGCAGGAAGGAAGAGGGGCAGGAAGGAAGAGGGGCAGGAAGGAAGAGGGGCAGGAAGGAAGTGGGGCAGGAAGGAAGAGGGGCAGGAAGGAAGAGGGCAGGAAGGAAGAGGGGCAAGAAGGAAGAGGGGCAGGAAGGAAGAGGGGCAGGAAGGAAGAGGGGCAGGAAGGAAGAGGGGCAGGAAGGAAGAGGGGCAGGAAGGAAGAGGGGCAGGAAGGAAGAGGGGCAGGAAGGAAGAGGGGCAGGAAGGAAGAGGGGCAGGAAGGAAGAGGGGCAGGAAGGAAGAGGGGCAGGAAGGAAGAGGGGAGGAAGGAAGAGGGGCAGGAAGGAAGAGGGGCAGGAAGGAAGAGGGGCAGGAAGGAAGAGGGGCAGGAAGGAAGAGGGGCAGGAAGGAAGAGAGGCAGGAAGGAAGAGGGGCAGGAAGGAAGAGGGGCAGGAAGGAAGAGGGGCAGGAAGGAAGAGGGGCAGGAAGGAAGAGGGGCAGGAAGGAAGAGGGGCAGGAAGGAAGAGGGGCAGGAAGGAAGAGGGGCAGGAAGGAAGAGGGGCAGGAAGGAAGAGGGGCAGGAAGGAAGAGGGGCAGGAAGGAAGGAAGGAAGGAAGGAAGGAAGGAAGGAAGGAAGGAAGGAAGGAAGGAAGGAAGGAAGGAAGGAAGGAAGGAAGGAAGGAAGGAAGGAAGGAAGGAAGGAAGGAAGGAAGGAAGGAAGGAAGGAAGGAAGGAAGGAAGGAAGGAAGGAAGGAAGGAAGGAAAGAAGGAAGGAAGGAACGAGAAAGGGAAGGATGGAACGAACGAACGAATGGGATAGACGGACGGATATATGGATGGGCAGACAGATAAACAAACAAACAAAGGAACTGACCTTCAACGCCTGCTCGACGTCTTTGCTGTATTTCTCAATCTGCTTCTGCAGTTCACTGATTGCGTTGTTCTTCTCTCGCAATTGCTTTTGAGAAGTTTGAAATTTCTAAAGTTTGTTCAAAACATGTGTTTAATAATGTGTTGAAGAAACAATAAAAGTTGAGAATGGAAGTGAAAACGAAAATACCAAGTACACACAATCTGAGGGGCAATATGAGGGGCAATACGAGGGCCAAACCATATAATAATGAATGTAGTATACAGTATACTTACTGCTTTAACTGATAACAGTTCTTCGCGTGTTTTCTCTGCCTCAAGTTCTACTTCTTTGGCAGCTTTTTGACGAGTAAGCTGGTGTTTTTAGAAAGAATGATGATTTGCATGAAGGAGGAAGAAAAATTAAAAGAAAGACGAACGGCGTAAAAAACAAAACGTTAAACAAAATAATAATTCAAAAAGAAATTAATGTTTAATCAATGGCTGTAAATGTGATACAGCCACACTAGTGGCTGTATCGTATTTACATAATCAGTTCTGTCTCAATTCTGAAACATTCAATTTGAACTTTTACTGAGTTAAAATAAGATATGTGAAGTTGATCGATCGTCCAGGTTGTTGTAGTCTTGAGAAAGACTATTGTTGGTGACTGACGTTTCGACAGCCTCAGCGGTGGTCATCTTCGAAACGTCACCAACAATAGTCTTTCTCAAGACTACAACAACCTGGACGATCAACTTCACACATCTAATGATACTCCTAGGTTCAAACCATTTACTTGAATTAAAATAACGAATTGTTTTTACTTTTTCAATGGTTTCCAAACAAAGTATTCATCTTAGACACTTCGTTTCACAAGTAATTTCCCGCCCAGGGCTTATTATATCCGATACAACATTGTAAATGACACAAATATTGTAAATAGTACAAAATATTTAAGAAGAAAACATGTTCGCAATTATATTTTTCAGGAGGGTCATATCTAATCAATAGAAACTCGAACTCGCAACTATTTTCGGTTTTTGGCACTTAGTTATAATGACTTGCTCAGCTAGCCAGTCAGTAAACATGCAGCTGTACAATTGAGTGATGTTCCTTCTTTAAAACATTGTAGTTCGTTTATTAGACATTATACAACGTTTGAAATATACACTGACTGTACAAACCTTTGCCGAAACACTAGCTAATGACGCTTCTTTTTCTTTTAAAGATTTCTTTAGCTTATCAATGTCGGTCTTGGCGTGTTGAAGAAGTGTCTCTTTCGATGAGTTTTCTTTGTGTAATGTGTTCATCAAGTTTGTAGTATGGGACCGTTGTTTGTTGCTCTTTTCCAGTTCATTTTTAACATGCGCGATGTTCTTATCCTTTGCAGCCAATTCAGTGCGCAACATTGCAATTGTATTTGTCGAGACGTTTTCGTCATTTTCAATGGTTCTCTCCCATCCTCCACTTCGAGACTGGAAACATAAAAAATTTAATAACTACACCAGTTTATCATGAGCAAATAAGTCTGCCAACCAACAACCAAACCAGGAACCAACTGAACAACAAAACCAGCACCAACCCAGTAACGAAACCAGCAACCAAACCACCCACCCACCTGTGTTAGATCAAGTGTTTGTTTCAACGAAGCTATTTCTTTATTTTTTTGATGAAGTTGTGACTGAAACGTGGCCAGTTTTTGAGAAGTTGTTCTTTCTGCTTCTTGTTTTATTTGCAAATTGCTATGAAGTTCTGTGAGCTCTCTCTGTAGGTTGGCTCGGCTGTTAGACGTGAAGGTAAACTGACCATCGCTGTTGGAGAGGAATAAAGTTTTAAAGGAAACTAAAACTTCATTGATAAAACCAGACAGACAGACAGACAGACAGACAGAAAGACAGACAGACAGACAGACAGACAGACAGACAGACAGACAGACAGACAGACAGACAGACAGACATATAGAAACAGACAGACAGACAATAATCATCCCAACCTTGTATCAACTTGATACTTCTTCAGTTCAGCAATCTTGTCTCTTAACTCTGAAATAACGCGGTCCTTCCTATGACATTCATTTTCATAACAAGCTAAACGACTTAGTTCGTCACCCATTCTTAATAATCGTTGTTCCTAGAAATATTTATCGTATTGAAAAAATGTTTAAACGTTCCGTTGAATATTAAATAAATCTACAATCTGTACTGTAAATCCACTTACCAATTCTTCAACTTGGTTCTTTTGTTCAAATTCCTCTCTGTCTTCTTTTGAAGAACCTGTCCAATTACCTACTATGGGTAAGATTAAACAGAGACAAAGACTTATGTTACCTCCACTCTCCCATCTCAGTCCACATGTACCAGTACATGTAGCTCAATTGTTAATCCTGCACATCTCACTGGTTATCAGACGGTTACAGGAGTATGTACTTTTACTCCATTATTTCAGTCCATGTAGCAACTATCTCAGTTAATGTAGCTCGTTGATTAGAGCATCTCACTGGTCATCAGTTCACATGTTGTTGCACATATGTAACCTTCACTCTGCCATCTTAGTTCATGCACATGTAGCTCAATGGTTAGAGCATCTCACTGCTCATCAGAAGGTTACAGGTTGTACACATATGTAACCTTCACTCTACCATCTTAGTCCATGTAGCTCAATGGTTGGAGCACTCACTGGTCATCAGAAGGTTACAGGTTGTACACATACAGTATGTAACCTTCACTCATCATCTTGGTCCATGTAGCTCAATGCTTAGACCTACTGTAAGTAACCTTCGCTCTACCATCTTAATCCATGTACTGTAGCTCAATGGTTAGAGCGACTTACTGGTCATCAGAGGTTTACAGGTTGTACAGTCCTATAAAATTTGCTCTACCATCTGAGTACATGTCACTCAATTCTCAGAGTATCTCACAACTCATTATTCCTATCAATGCTGCAGAAATTTTTGTGATGCCTCAAAAATCAATGACTTAGCATACCTGGAAATGAAGATATTGTGCTTGTTTTACTGTTAGCTGAAATGGATCGTTGTCTTTGGGAAACACCAGCACTAGATGGCCGAGTACGCGCAGGTGGTCGAGGAACACATGTGGATTTTAACGACTAAAAAAGAGATGCTCGTTGTGAGAAAATGGTCTCCAGGGAGAAGTTGTTTAAAACCAATTGTCAGTTTATATTTGGTGATCATTTCCTTTATCTCACTACAGCTCATATTCTCATTAATGGTTACCCTTCATCGGCAGTGGCATAACAGAGGTATAGACGGGGGGACCTTATACATGTCTTGGGTCTGGGGCCCCATGAAGGCTCAACTATAACCTCTATATTATCACTATACAATACAATGTTAAACAATCGTGATTCCTAGACACCTATATGTTCCTTCCTCCTCAAGTTAACATTGGTAAATCGGTAAATCAGCTCTTTCTTATCAACTGAAGGTCCCAGGACATTAATGATTCTTCACCATAAATCACAGATTCGCAGGAGGCCAGGCGTGGTCCAGGAGAATCGATTATCGGGCCCCTGTAAATTAGTTTTGACTAAATATGACAACGAAATATATGTCAGTATAATAAGTCGCTGTTTAAAGCCATATTTTTTTATTATAATCTCCCAGTACTCCATTTTTGGCAAGAATAAAAGGTTTATGAAGTTAATTAGTCACCTTAGCAGGCCAGAGTTCAGGGTTTTCTTGTGTTGTTGTGATGTTCTGAGGCAAAGACGTTGAGCCAGACACCAAAGGAGACTGTTCTTCTAATGCAGTGTATCTTGGTAGATAAGGTAAAAATGTATTACCTCTTGTGTCGGCTGTGCTTGGTTGATATCGTAATGAATTGTTCTCCCAAACTCCCACAGGTGTCGGGAGCGATGGAGAAAGATCATGACTAAGTTGAAACTCGAAAACTGGGTTACCTGTGGCAAAAATATGTTAAAGAAATACCATTGATGTCTTTGAATAAATTGTTACATTTTATTGTTACATATAATTGTTACAGCCAGAGCTGGTCCCAATTTTATTTAAGGTTCTTGGTGAAAGCCTGACCTCCAATTAGCACTGCTCATTGGAATATGGCAACACTAATTTTCAGTCTTCCAGGACCGATATATGAACAAGGTGGTAACCCATCCAGTTAGTGTACCAGAGGTATGGTGCTTAACTTTGGAAAGTTAAGCAGCGATCACTGACCACTATAATATACCAGTCATATATCAGAGTTATATTTTCTTCAACATTTTTATTTATGTGAAAAATGCACACACCCCCATAAAAACGTCATGTACATTATGAAACTAGCATTATTGGACACATACAAAGGATACCATGACCAAATCCGATGAGATCACCATCAGCCAACCTAACTACAGCATTTTGAACGCGAGTGTCATTGACGTAACAGCCATGGGAGGTGTTTAAATCTTGTAAAATGAAACATTGCTCTTCTTTGTTGAAAAGGATAATGGCATGTTTTAATTCGATATTGGGAAACTACAAAAATAGGAATTCAGAATTTGATTATTATCAATTATCACAATTTATAATCACTTGTTGAGTTTAGGTCCTGGGAGAATAAATTCGCCTTGCTTTACTCGAGATTTCAGAAGTATTTTGTAAAACAATTTCAGAAAGAAGTTGTTTGTAAAACATGTTGGTCTATCTTTTGTGATCATTATTGTTATTCTCATTACTTCTAATGCTTTGTTAACCAATGATATTATGTTAGGAGAATTTACTATTGTATGTGCTGTCACCCCTGGGTAATAAAGGTTAAGTGATTTGTTTTGTTACAAAAGTGAAAATCGAAAAAGTGGACATTTATAAAGTAGTAAGTAATTTGGTCAGCCGTAGCCGACCAATGGGGCCTAGCTGCTAGGGGTAAGTTGCGACAGCCAACAGAGCCCTTATTTAGGTGACAGCACAGTTCTGAAATCCCAACAGATGATGAGTAAGAAGAGCAAATAAACAACTGCAACATCATTTTGTTAATTTTCGACAACTACGGCACAGCGTTTTAAAAAGTGCTAGCGACAACCGGCGTTTGAACACAAATGCCTGCACGCAGCTCTTATGTCGAGAACAACATTCGGTAGATGCTGTAGCTGGCCCATTGGGACCACCATGCAATTGCAAATGATACCACTTAATGCGTATATGCAGCTTATCTTTTCTATGATTGGGCTATAATCAACAAAAAATCTGATAGAGACCAAAACATGGTAAAATATTAAGGATATTAAGTTGACTAGTAATGCTACTAAATTTTGACTGCAACATCTGATACACTCCAAAAGGCGACATTGATACTGCAACAGCCGACGCTAGAACCCTTCAATGCTAGAAACACACGTAGGCTCCTCTTTCACTGGCACTGCTCCTATTCCTGGAATTACCCCCCCCCCCCCCAGCCCAAAGCTGATGCCAATTTTATTTAAGGCTCTTGGTGATCAGCCCGACCTGCAGATACCACTGCTCATTGGATTACGACATGCTATAGTTTTACTGAACAAGGTGCATTGTTTGTGTTGGTGTTGTATCAGATATACAAACTCCTTCAGCTTGAGCTTTACTATATCCGATACAACACGGCCACTCATATTTGTAAATACAATGTAGTACTATATAACAAACTCAATATAGTCATAAAAATTTAAAGTTAAAGGTGCCGTCCAGTCCGTTCTGCACATGTCCACGTTTCTGTTTACACCGTAAAGTAAAAGTAAACAAGTTTGTTGACATATGGAGTCCCTCACATTTGAAATATCACACATGCGCAGAACGGACTGGACGGCACTTACACAACTGCATTAAAAATAACTGTATCAAATTGAAATCCATAGGCATAGAAATACAAAATAAAACACTTTATTCTTGCTGTTTAACCTTTTGAAGTATTCGATTAGAATTTGTATTGAGATTATAATGTAGACTGTTATACTTACTCTCAAAATAATATCCGAATCTTCTCTCCCTACACTCGTCTCTACTCCAGATAAATTGATAACATCACCATCTTTCCTGCGAAGACTTGCTTTCATCCTTGAACTTTTTAAAAAGAACAACAAAAACGCCAATATTTACACCCAGATTATTTTTACGAATGCTTTATACGGCACATTCTAATTCCCAAATGTAATTTTCGAATGTTTATACGTTACTGCGTTTCCTGGCGACGAGTCCAGTTGACCGCAGGCCAAAAGGAACGCAGGCTCTGGGTAAAACAGAAATTTAAAGCGGGGTTTTCAAAAATAACGAACAAGATAGCAAATATGCTAATGTGCACTCTTTTTGCTTTTTAATGGTGCATCACACCATCTCTCCCCGCACGCCCGCGCAATCTTCCAGCCCTTCGTGCTGCGCGCCCGCCATTAAAAAACCAAAAAGTCTCTGCGGAGGAGAGTGGCTAATGTATATACAGTGGCGCCGGCAAGGGGGGGCGAGGGGGGGCAGCCGCCCCCCCAACATTCTCCAGAGTGGGTTTTTTTATTCGTCCAAATCCGGTATCGTAGGGGGGGGGGGGGGGGCGGTGTGTAAATATTTGGTTGTCAAGTGTACGGTTACCAATTTTACCAATTTTGCCCCCCCAAAAATAAATCCTGCCGGCGCCACTGTGTATATATATATATTGGAGCCCTCCCCCTCGCATTTCAGGGCGTTTCCCCTCCCCCAAGCGACTACATTAATTATAACCAAACGAGTTAGATTGGTTTTAGCTACGGTTAGGCCTGGGTATGAGGTTGCGGTTGAATTACAAAGGTCTTTATTACAAAGGTCGCCCGTTTTTGGGGAAATAAGATTTCATTACCATCTTTGTATGATCAATTAGCTCGATCAATTCATTTATATAATGATATATTGATATATGATATCATGATATGTAATGTGGTGATTGTCTCTACAAGGCAATACCGGATAGAGGATTAAAGTGCTTATCCGGGGTTTGGGGATTTTACATATTCGTAATCTTTGGGTTCTACTAAGTCTAAGAAGAAATGTAATATATCTTGTCGTTCGAAAATTTCATCTTCATGCCTTTTTCCCTGCTAAAGTTGATGTACTATTCACAGGAAATGACGTCAAACAAGGGACACGTACAAAGAAAGTTTGGCTTTGAACATTTTAAAACACACCTATTTAGACAAAATCCGCTCAATTCCCAAACTTTCTTTGTATTTCACTGCTGAATCAGTGTGCAATGTTTTTGCATGTCCCTGCTTTGACGTGATTTCCTGTGAATAGTAAATCACTTTAGCAGGAGTAAAAGGCATGAAGATGTAATTTTCGCTCGACAAGATATTTTACAATTCTTCTCAAGAGACCCTAAAGATTACAAATATGTAAAATCCCCAAACAGACACTTATTCCGGCTTAAGGTAGCTATCGCCATCCGGTATCTTCTCGTAAAAAAGTCCGCATTGCGCCGCTATTAATGGCGGTTTTATTTATACAACCAAGACAAAATCAAATTCTAAATTTGGTAGTAGGAAGCTGGGGGCCGTCGACCCCTAAACATTTGACGTCAAAGCTCGGCATGGCTTCAGTTAGGATTGACGTATGGCGCAGAGGAATATCCGCGATCTTTACATCCGACCTTAGTATTTTCTTCGCTACAATTCTAGCTAGAAAATAAAATAAGCAATTATTGCCGATGCCTCAGATTACACCAGAATTTACCTCGAAGCGTATTGATTTCAAAAAAATTGCCGGGGCGGGTGGCACTTGCTCGTACACAAGTTTCAAACACAGACCAGTTCAACGATGTCAACTAGTTTCCAGAAACTAGTCAGATATTGACGAAGAAAGTAAAGGTTGACTGAAATTCTACTGTTTATGATCATAATATTTTGTTGTAAAACTGGCCTCAAAATAAGCAGGGGGTACCGGTACGCCGGACCCCCTAGAGGGTTCTCGCACATTCGGTGCTCGACAAGCCCCCCTAACCTAATCTAAAATATAATAATGAAAGTGATGACATTAAGATCTTGTGGGACTTCTCTATTCAAACCGACAAAAGGATTGATCACAATCGACCTGATATTGTGGTCATACGAAAGAAGGATCGAAGCTGCCAATTAATAGACGTGGCGTGCCCAGGAGATAGTAGGGTGGTGGAGAAGGAGCAAGAAAAGGTAAACAAGTACATGGACCTGGCGATTGAAGTGAAGGCGCTGTGGAAGTTAAAGGAGGTTAAGATCGTGCCTATTGTGATAGGTGCATTAGGAATCCGTTAACCTGAAGGGGTATTTGAAAAATATAAATGTGTCGATAGGAGTGGATGTGATTCAGAAGACAGTGTTACTGGGATCAGCCCGAATCCTCAGAAGAACCCTCGCGATCTAAGGCAGCTGGTTACTGCCCGACGGAGGAGTTTCCAGTGTCTATTTACACTGTGATTATATGGCAAAATAATAATAATAATAATAATAATAATAATAATAATAATAATAATAATAATAATAATAAAAGACGTATTAGGAGCATTATACAATAGTCTCAATGCTCTTACAACAATATATTCTTAATGTTACTTAAGTTATTTATAAAACTAACAATAATAATAATAAAGACGTATTAGGAGCATTATACAATAGTCTCAATGCTCTAACAACAATATATTCTTAATGTTACTTAAGTTACTTATAAAACTAATGATAATAATAATAATAATAAAGACGTATTAGGAGCATTATACAATAGTCTCAATGCTCTAACAACAATATATTCTTAATGTTACTTAAGTTATTTATAAAACTAATGATAATAATAATAATAATAATAATAAAGACGTATTAGGAGCATTATACAATAGTCTCAATGCTCTTACAACAATATATTCTTAATGTTACTTATAAAACTAATTACAGTTTCATTATAAGATAAAGCCTACTACATATATTACCACTATAAAGAACAAAAAACTATTAATTTAAAAAAAGAAAAGTCTTAAGTGCTGACTTAAAACTACTTAAAATATCAATGCTTCTAATTTCCTGTGGTAATGAATTCCGCAGTTTTGGTGCGGCAACTGAGAATGTTCTGTCTCCAAGAGTACAGTCACCGTTTTGGATTTTGGCTCAAGTAGCAGATGATCTTAAAGTACGAGGTTTATATTTATAGTATCAGTAATATAAATAGGTGCCTGGCCATGTAAAGCTTTGAAAGTTATTATTAGTATCTTAAAAACAATCCTTGATCTCACTGGCAACCAGTGAAGATTACGAAGCACAGGGGAGATATGTTCTGATTTTTAACCTTTTTAACCAAAAAGGAAAAGTCAAACACACTTACGTTATTATATTAATAACACGGAATTCTAGTAATTTTGAGAACAACTTCCCAATCTGTAGTCTGCTTTTTTAAGACCATATTTACACTGTACCAAAGACTTCCGGATTCCCACATTGGGTAGAGAACTTTCTAATTCAATTAATCTAGCTTACGCGTTGACTTTTCGATCGACGTCCCTTCATCAGACGTAGGAGTGTTATTTAAGACCGGATAGATCGGTATAAGCGCACTTACGCTTGTTCAATATATAACGCGTCAAAATGGTTGATTTTGAATCCGAAGAAGAACTACTTCTGTTATTGCTGCAGCTTGACCAGGCCCGGAGCTACGGGGGCGTGTAGGGGACATCCCTCAAAATATATTTTAGTCGGCAGAAGTTATATTTTAGACGTGTTCGAGGGCTCATACTTCAACCGGACTGTTCATGGAACTCAGTGTGCAAAACAGCTCCACCTACTAGCCTCCTGACATTATCTAGTTTTAAGAACTTTCTTCGTCGCACTTATTCGTCCTTATTTCAGTTTTTGATGTAGACATGCCATGTACTTGGTCTCTTGTTGATGACTGCCCTTGTCACAGATGAAAAGGTATAGATTTCACAACAGTTATGGATATTTCCCGAGATATCAATAGAACAAAGAGGTAGTTCAATTTTGGATGTTTTTCAGCCGGACAGGAAAGAGTTAATTAAGAAATATAATAAATAAAAAAGTTAATTAAGGTGATTCCTCAGTTTTGCATTGCGCACATTTACTGCGCACATCCAATAATCAGTGTTTTATGGCATTATGCAACACTTTCAAAAAATTCCGACCATTTTAGGACACTTTAGTGCCAAATCTAACAATGGCCGCATATGTACTGGTAGGGAAGAGCATAGTCAATCGAGATATGGTCTGGAAATCATGTTAACACATCATGTTAATATAAATTAGCATTAATTATCATAAATCAGGTTGAAAAATTCCCATTTTTCTAGAAAATGCCATCTTGCACGCCCGCGTAGCATCATGAAATTACAAAATGCCACCAATCGCAGAGTTGTTTATGAAATCAAATCAAACTTGGCGTGTGAGTGGATCTCATATGTGCCTGGATCTCATGTGCCTGGCGCTTGTCGAATTCCAATTTTTAATCTTGCGTTACCGTGTGCCGTGTTTTTCGATTGACGACGTACTTCGCGGGTCTTCTATGACCCCTTTTGACTGGGCCGGACAGGAAAGAGTTAAGAAAACGTTGTGATGTTACAAATACAATCAAATCCGAATTTTCCTTCATCACATTTTGAAATACAGCTTATAAGTCACAACACATCTCAATCAACTATACACCACACAACATTACACACCATGACAACATACAACTCAATACCACAACACATGCACGAACACCACAACACATGCACACCACATACGTCATCACACGACAATGTTAATCAAATGTTATTGAATTATTGTTATTATGTTATGTTATCATTTTGAAATGTTATTGCAATATATCTTAAATTTAGTATAAGTAGGATTGTAAATAGGATTTTCTTAACTTGTAATGTAGATTATATTGAAGCAGGGCCCCTTTCGATAACAGCCATGTGCTGAATGCGCTACCGCGGCCTGTCGAAATAAGGTTTTATCCTATCATATCATTAGATGTGTGAAGTTGATCGTCCAGGTTGCTGTAGTCTTGAGAAAGACTATTGTTTGGTGACTGACGTTTCGACGGCCTCAGCGGCGGTCATCTTCGGAATCGAAACGTCAGTCACCAACAATAGTCTTTCTCAAGACTACAACAACCTGGACGACCAACTTCACACTGATCTAATGATACTCCTAGGTTCAAACCTGCATTTACTTTATATCTGATCATATCTCCCGGAAAAGTGAATCAAAAGAAGCAGTAAAATCTGTGTAATCAGTGAGTCAACGTAATTAACTTTATACTAACTGGCCTTACTGATCGCTGACCGCGTTCTAGCAGTTGATCAACGTTGTCTTCACAACGCGAAAACGCCCTCAACGGTGACGTCTGTGTAGAACAAAGATTTGTTTACTTCTCTAGATTACCGAACGTGATCAGATACTGATTAACCGTTATCAGATGTCAGTCGAATCGACAATGACAAATGGCGAGCACGCTCCTATATCTCGTCAGCGCATTGAATGTTTTGGTGTGATTTCAAATCAACAGTTCCTCTGTGATTTCAAATCAACAGTTCCTCTGTGATTTCAAATAAACAGTTCCTCTGCAGGTGATATCAAATCAACAGTTCCTCTGTGATATCAAATTAACAGTTCCTCTTTGATTTCAAATCAACAGTTCCTCTGTGATATCAAATCAACAGTTCCTCTGTGATATCAAATCAACAGTTCATCTGTGATTTCAAATCAACAGTTCCTCTGTATAGTAGTTCCAGAAATATCACATTCTTTCCAATGTTTTCTGGAATCATGTATTGTTTTGTGAAATAAAAACATCCACAGAAAGACGTGACGCAGCTGGGACTTCGATTGCTTACCACGGTCAAGGTCAACAGTTCGATTATTTCGCATAATTCATCACATACGTGGGAAGATTTCATCGTCTCTGCGGAAAAACAATAAACAAAATAACGCGAATTACGTATTAGGTATAAAGATTGACGTCATTCACCACTGTAATAATGATTTTGAAAATATGATTTTGAAATAGTTCTGCGTGGGCAAGGTTGAAATATAAATAAAAACTCTAAAAACAGGTTGGTGCACCACCGAAATAGTGTGTGGGAGGTCTGACGCATCGTAAACACATAATGTTGTCGGCGACCGAGAATGTTCTGTCTCTGGTAACGGTATTGTATATTTTGTATACAAATAGCTGATTTCAATAAATGCTTATTTTTATCAATTATATATGTATTAGCTTCAAATGTTCCTAATTAGTTGCACAATTAAATTGACATAAACACTTCAATAGATTTATTATAATTGGTCGTAATTGTAAGAGAGGAAGATACCGAGTGATATCATTGCCGCTAGCTATGTTTTAATTGTCGGTCTGGCGGCTTCTCTCCCGTAGAAAAAAACATCTTCAAAAAAAATAGAGGCTTAAAATTCGGTCACATCTAACTGGCCACAATGCTGGCATAATCCATTGTGGTCTAGTGGTTAGCGCACATGTCTATGAGCTGGGAGAGACAGGTTTAAATCCTGGGTCCGACTTCCACTCATGAAGGTCTTCAAAATAATTGAGGAGAAAGTGCTGCCTTTGCAATAATACCAGCAAATGGTAAGACTTTCGGGTCTTCTCGGATAACGACCTTAAATCGTAGGCCCTCGGAATCCCTATCAATTGGGCTTCTAGCCTGTTGGGGTATTCCGTTCACCTAAGAGTGATAAATCTAATAAACTAAACTAAACTAAACTAAACTAAACTAAACTAAACTAAACTAAACTAAACTATATTCGGATACTGTAAAAATAAAATAAAATAATTTAAATTAAAAAGATCTGCCTTGTTGTGTCTAAGACGTTTTGAGTTTTGACTTAGCCATATCCAAAGCTCTAAAACCACATACGAGACGACTTTTAATGACGTAAAAAAGTAAACTGCTGCGTAGACAGTGTTTTGGATATATAGCAAAGTGAAAAGGTGGTGAACTTCTGAACGAAATCACTGACGCTATTAACTATGACACAATGCAAATGACGAATCAATAGATTGTTTTTTCTACCGTTAGTCGTCTTCCTAACTTTCTCCTTACGTGCCCTAGCTAATGTGATTCAAGAGCCTCCCGCAATCTTATTTCGATCCAATGACTGCAAAAATATAACAATGTCAATGGAGTACCCGTGCATATTGGACTGCTTTCAAGCTGTGTTGAAAAACATCCAATAATAACAACAAGCCGAACGAGGATCATCGCTTTTTCAGAATTGAAACACAACATGCGAACAGTTGGATATCAAAAGCACGCGCGTATTCCGCCAGCAGTGACTGCAGCTTGATCAGTTCCGCTCATATTCAGGCCTTTAAGGCGTGTTCACAGTAGCGGACCCGGACTGGATTTGGACTGATATCGGACTAACCGTTTGCGTTCACACCAGATTGGACTGGACTGACTTTGGACTTCCGGCGAAAATTGCGTTGTGATGGGTCAGCATGAGTATATTCAACAAAATAAACAAAGCAAATATGGCGACAGGAGAGTTGCTTTCTTTTGTAATTTGTTTTTGAAGAGACGAAGAATACTAAACCGGAGAAAGTCAAAAGGCATTTTGCATTTCCTCTGCTATGTTATTAAACACTGTATTATTAGGTATGCCTTGGTCGTCTAGTTTCCTCTGCACCTTTTCATTTCCCCAAACATTTATAAGAAACATTGTCTCTTCGTCAGTCCAGGGTGAAGAGCTGGCGAAACCGTAATAGGTGAGACTGAATTCATGGTACTGTAATACGTTTTTTTAAAAACTTATTACTTCTGGCGGTTGTTTTGTTTTTAGTTGCGTACACCGTTGACCACTCGTACTGCGGACAACTACCTCGCCATCGAAACCAATCTATTCCAGTCCGATTGCGTTCACACTTGGTCGAGTCCAATCCGAGTCCTTTCTCAGACCACCTCGAATAGGTGGACTCAAAGCCAGTCCAAATCAAATTCCAAATCCAGTCCAAATTCAGTCCGATTGTGTTCACACTGTCGGATTTTCAATCCAAATCCAGTCCAAATCCAGTCTGGGTCCGCTATAGTGTGAACGCGCCTTAAGACAAAGTTGAGTCAAGGTTTGAGTCAAGGTTTGCGTCAGTGGTTGCATTTGCGCAGCAAAGAAAAGGAAAAATTGAAAATTACCAGGATCTGAAACGGGAGATTACACGAATTTGATCTGAAAAATTGAAAAGGAAATTTTCGCTTTTATCCATGCCATTCGGTCTTCGAATACATATCTCCTTTCTTGTTAGCAATTAACTCAGCTAATCGATTGTGATATATCAGACAATCCTTTGCCATGCCTCCAGTAGTGGTAAAAATTAAAGGTGTAAATGTTCCTTGTTCAATTTCTGTGACTCGTTTGCTGTACATCCCGGCTTCTTTTCATTCGCTTGCGGTAAATCTGCTCTAGATCATGCATGTAAGACTCTTTGGGTGACACACCCAGACATTAGTCATTAGATGTGTGAAGTTGATCGTCCAGGTTGTTCTAAGAATGCAGATCTTTGTTTATCATGTCGCGTGCATAAAAAAGATTTATTCACAAAAAATATCATACTTATTTAAATATTTTCTAATTGGTGTTAGTGATACGACTCATATATAGAGCGCTTCGACAAGAATTCTCTTGTCTGATTGTGACAGCCGATATCAAAAATGAAATTTAGTCTATATAAGGATCCAAAAGAAATACGACTCAAGTGGGAAAAAAGCAGCCCTATTTTGAAACGTTTTCGGCTTTCAAAAGACACACTCATTTCAAAACAAGCATGGGTTCAATTCCCAGCAGGAAGGCCTTGAAGTTACATTTTTTACAAATGGTCCCGGTTCGGTTTTCCAAAGACACTCGTTATTTACAATATGTTTTCGTTGTTGTGGGTTTATGTTTGTTTTTTTCACATATTAAACGGTGGGTTTACGTCCTGTGGGCCTTTCGCCGGTGGGCCTTTCGCCGGTGGGCTTTTAACCGGTGGGCTTTTAACCGGTGGGTTTATGTCATTTCATCAGACAAAGAGACGCTTATAACTACTGAGCACTTTTATCGCGTTGTTATAGACAATAGCGAATTCGGTAATAGACAAAAGCAAGGTAAAGCGACAACTGCTGTGACAAACAAACTAATACTGACAAATACAAACAAACTAAACGAGTCATCAATCGAGTAGCGACGAGTGACGTAATAAGGATGAGTTTTTCGCCCAAAAAATAAAATCCTTATGTCTCGTTTATCGAAATAACTTTGAAGAAATAATGAACAGACGTTAGTTAGTGTATATCTAGAGAAATTGTGTTCATGATAAGCGGCAGATTTTATGCAAATTAGTTTTCTGGATTTATTGGAAACACACTCAGGCAAACTTTGAGGGTATAAAACTTTTCAGTAAACAAGACCACCACTAGAGCTATACAATGAACCACGACGAAGCTCAGATCAGCATTACAAACATTTTTATGCGGAAAAATGCAATTTCTCATGATTTAGACTGTCGAGCAACCTTAAACCTTTTAGCATTGTCGAATTGGGATTGGGATTTTATGTTATTTTCATTATATTACAAGTAATATTTGGCATTTCCCAACATGTTCTAAGGATTTATGGTGAAGGAAGATCTCGAGTGTTGGAATATATACATATTAAGACCAAACCGGGACCAGGTGCGAAAAATGCAACATCAATGCCTTCCGGCTGGAATTGAACCCGCGCGACACTACGATGCTAGTGCAGTGCTCTGACCACCGAGCTACGGAGGCCGTTGCCAAGCGTCTAGTCACAAATAGACGGGCCAATACTTTAAAATTTTGAAATTCTGAGATATCTGGTCTAGATTGTAATATTTAAGCAGCCTCGCCATTAAAATATTGCTAAAAAATAGCGCAAAAAATATTGCTAAAAACATAATAGAAATTTTCACTTTTTCAGAACTGTTAATTTGATTTTAATGGCCCGATAACATCTTCGGGCTCAGCGGGAAATGTCCCGGTGTCCTGCGTCGCCTGTGGGACAGGCTGAGTTATTGCCGTTTCCCCCCCGGTATTTAAGCCATGAATAATGGTGACGAAACATATCAGCCCAGCTCATCTGCGTGTAGTCTTGAGCCGGAAAATGTATTCCTGTAAACTGTGATATTAATTCTGCATAATTATCAAAGAAGCTTTTGTGAAACTGTTTTCCGGCTCGAGACTGTAGAGAGGCTGGCCGTAATAGTTGTGTCCTCCTCGTGATCAGCATTGAGCTTGCAGGTTTCCATTTCGTCGCCACGATCACAAGTCACAACGGTGTCATACTATTACTAGTGGTCGAAGTAATAGAGTGTTAGGTGTATGAAGTTGATCGTCCTGGTTGTTGTCGTCTTGAGAAAGACTATTGTTGGTGACTGACGTTTCGACAGCCTCAGCGGCGGTCATCTTCAGAGTCAAGTAAAGCGTGTTTGTCAGGGTTTGCCTATACGTCTGGTTCATTGCTCGGATCAGTCGTCTATAGCCTCTTTAGTGTTCAGCAGGGACCTAAGTCCTGCTGGTACGAGACCATGATCCTTGCAGCGGTGGTTGAACCAGAGTTGTAGGCGTATACGTCTGACGTTGCTTGCGTAACGGATGTAATTGTTGGCAAGTCGTTCGCTCTGTCGTCCAAAAGATTGTAATAAAGTAAATGGTTTGAACCTAGGAGTATCATTAGATGTGTGAAGTTGATCGTCCAGGTTGTTGTAGTCTTAAGTCTTGAGAAAGACTATTGTTGGTGACTGACGTTTCGACGGCCTCAGCGGCGGTCATTTTCAGAGTCAAGTTTCTCCATCTATCTCTACAATGAGTAAAGACTGCTTTACATACGGCAGACAAAAGACAAGATAGATCGACTCGATTACATCGACCACTATGACACCGTCCAAATGGCAATCAGCCTTAACCAGCAACTAAGTGGACGCATCGATGGGACAAAGCGCACGACACATGCGGCGGCGTCGCCAAAGCTGTCAACGCCAAGACAGCCAGGAGGCATGTGATCACACCTAGCCAGCACTGGTACCCGTCGATGAAAGACGAAAATTAAAAATGAAAGACGAAAATTAAAAATAACAAACGAAGACGAAAAAAGAAACAGCCCTTGACCGCCAATTCCCCCTTCTCTCTCTCTCTCTCTCTCTCGGACAATATCCAGAACACAATATCCAGTTACCGGAGTTGATTAGCGAGAGGATTACCACAAAGCACGCAACAGAGGAGTCGGGCGTAGACGCGAGTTATGATGCCGTGAGTTGTTGTCACGGAAGAAACTCGATCCGATTTAACGGGCCGCTATCGACATGCGAGGTGTCACCCCGTTTTCAAGCGATTTTTCAATAGTATTAAATCCACTGACCTCAATATTACTAGCTAACTAGGCGGCAGGATCTCCCGAAAAACTATAGTAAATAGGATGGTATCAGCTGGAGTTCTTTTCCTGTAGCGGTCTTTCCCTGTAGCGGTCTTTAGCTCATTGTAGTCGCTATTTGGAAAGTTTTCTGGAATAAACAATGTCTGTTACAAAGTACAGTGCTGCGTAGACAGTGTTTTGGATATATATAGGATATTTGGAAATATATAAGGTGCAGTAAACTGCCAAGATTTTTAGTGACGAAATACTGACGAATCGAGCGGAGCCCTAAGGCTATATATATATATATATATATATATATATATATATATATATATATATATATATATATATATAAATGGCTCCGATCGAAACGTCAATGTCCGTTACAGTTTCTTTTAAGGTTTTCGTTGTCGAGTTTCGCTTTTGAAGAAGGAGAACACCGTAGTGTATCGCTTTTGGGAATACGAACACGAGGAATTGAAAAAATAGAACTGTAGCTGACGCTATCCTTAGCTTTTACGACACGTTTTGTGAGCTAGTGATTGGAAATGGGACCTTAGAATCTAGTTATATATAGTGTGTTGGAATATATACATTTTAAGACCAAACCGGGACCAGTTGATAAAACCTTCCGGTTGGAATTGAATCTCTGCAATCCTGCGATGCTAGTGCAGTGCTCTGACCACTGAGCTAAGTTCTCGGCAACGGCCTCCGTAGCTCAGTGGTCAGAGCACTGGCATCGCAGGGTCGCGGGTTGAATTCCAGCCGGAAGGCCTTCAAAGTTGCATTTTTCGCAACTGGTCCCGGTTTGGTCTTAAAATGTAAAATTTTCCTTCATGATAAACCCTTAGAACATGCATTAGTTTAATCGAGTGAAATGCCAAATATTACGTGTAATATACCTAGTTCTATATAGAGCAAAATGAAAAGGTGATGAACTGCCAAGATTTTTAGTAACGAAATACGGACGTTTCGAGCGGAGCTCTTCATCAGAGTAAGACCAAACCGGCTCAGTGGTCAAAATATCGAAGTGCTGGCGAAATAATATGTAACGTTACTAGCGAATGCCCGACTGACTAAACAACTGGTTGTTGACGTTCGTTCGTTCAAGCTCAACGAAAACATTCAAGCGTCGCTGTTTTTTTACAGTTACCTCACCATGGAAGCAAGGTGGATTCAAGATAGCGTGAATTGCGACTCATTTCACGGTAACGTAAATATTCTAAATATACTCTTCGAACTCAAAATCTTAATCCTCTGAGTTGCGGCTTTGCCACCCCGATAATGGGGTGTGTGAAAGTGAAGACAATTGGCGTTGGCTAATGGTTTCCCTTTCAATGACACCTCAACACGCTAACCTCGCGTCGAACACGACACCCGAAATCTTAACACGAACTATGGAGATCTCGCAACATTAACCGCACACAACATAGTTTTGTCGTTACAATATCGAATATACCCATTTCCCATAAACGTTACGGAAACAATACTCGAAGAGGGAGGCAATCGCCATTGGTTTCGGGTCCTCTTTGGAACCTCAACGATACGCTTGGCCAATCACGACCTATTCGCGCGACAAAGGAAATGTGTCATTACACGTGCCGGAAGTCACATGCTGTAAATCGAACGCTTTGTTGATCGATGCGGGGTTTACATAAGGCAGGTATAAATACTGTCTCCAAAGCGGAAACAAAGACTATTGAGAAGAGAACGGAGTTTGAGTTGCGTCAAGTCGTTCAAGAAACAACACGAACGGACGAGAAATAGAGTTGAAAAACAGTCATTGAAATACACATCGCGTCTATCTTGTGTGTCTATCTTGTGGGTTCCCGTGAAGGTTTATTAAAGCAGTTATAGTAAGTAATCTCGTGTTTGATATTGTCACACATCGACGCATTGGTTCGAGAGAAACAACGCGATTGAATGAAAGTTTAGGAAGTTCGTTTTCGCTTTCCTTTCGATCGGTCGAGAAGAGGAACCACCACCAAGACACACCGCCGCTCGTTTTAGGATCACGTTGGCTTGCCTGCACGGTCGCCGATCGGTTCGTTACGTACCATACATAAGAATGGGCTCAAGGATATCATCGACCAAACGAAACATGGAAAACAGTGAACGTCTTCAGCGCTACAAAAATATCAACATAGTCACCATACCGGCGAAGCCAAACCCGAACATCGAAACACGACCGGAGAAATTAGACATTATTCTAGATCGACCGAAGCTCACCGACGAAACAACTCGGTCGCACGCCTGGAATCCCGACGACAAGTCATCGAATGTTTTCATTAAAGAAGACAATCCATACGTACTACATCGTCACCCCGTCGCTCAAAGCACGGACTGTGTTCGTGGTAAGGTCGGCTACAAACGCGGTTTCCATGTCTGGGAAGTGAAATGGCCGACCCGTCAACGTGGTACGCACGCTGTCTTGGGAATCGCGACGGCAAAAGCTCCTCTACAGTGTACTGGATATCAGACCTTAGTGGGGAACAATCCTGAGAGTTGGGGCTGGGATATCGGTAGGAATAAACTGTATCACAACGAGAAGAACACATCGAAGGTCTCGTTCCCCGACGTCAATGATAATAATTTCACCACACCAGAATGCGTACGTGTTATTTTAGACATGGAAGAAGGAACAATGGCCTTTGAAGCGAACGATCAATATTTTGGAGTCGCGTTTCGCGGACTGAAAGGAAAAACATTGTATCCCATTGTATCGGCAGTCTGGGGACACTGCGAAGTCGAGATGAAATATCTAGGCGGACTCGATCGTAAGTATACTTGTTGATTTTACGTGATAAATTTTAAATATTCCCGATTTCTTCGTGTCTTTTTCCCCGGACATTCGTGTGTTGACATATAATCGTGGCACGACCACAACAAAAGGAGGCGAAGTCTATGATGTCATTTCCGGTTTCCGTTCGAACAATAAGGAATGGAGCGATCGCCACCGTTCAGGCGGTATTTGAGGTTTTCGGGGCGAAATATTGGCAGGGAACTTTCCGTCGACGAATACAGCGATGGCTTTGATGAGATTTGTCGGATTCTCTGTCAAACGGATGTGTGAAACGGTCGTTCGAATGACAATGCTCGAATACTTTCAGCAAATTAGGTCATCTCGCCATAAATAGCAGTGTTATAAAGTTCGCTGATTTAACATTGGATAATATTGTCTTGGGGGCACAGCGGAAGTCGCTTGTCATATAGTCAGTGTGTGTAGTTACCGAGCGTTAAAATACAGCGGGAATAATTTTATAGTTTTCGAAATATTTGTCAAGGAAACACGCGCGTCGAAAAAGCCTTTTGAAAACGACGGAAGTCGACCGATGGTATTGAACTGCACGTAAAGAATTGATTTTTAATGTTCGGGGGGGCAGTTGCCATGTTTTTTTTGAGTCGTGGGATATCAAGTGGTTAGAGGATCTTTCTAGACATATATCCGGGCCATTCTTTTCATTTTTTCCCAGCTTTTCGTTTTCGTTATCGGATCAAAGATATAGGGTTGTGAGTGAATGCTCGACACGGTAAACAGCAACCGGTTATATTTAGCAAATCCTATGTTCTCAGGAACAAAGAATAGATATTTGTGAATACAGTTGACTTGTGGTCCTTTGTGCCTGGCGTTTCACTTGTGGGTTCAAAAATCTCTTTGTTTTAAGTGGTCGATTACGGAATCTTTTCAATGCTTTATCGCTGGTAGCTGTAGCAACGGAAAGAGAAAAACCAGCTTGCCTATAATCGTTTATTGTTCCTTCGTCTTCTAAAGGCTTTGTTTGGAAATTACCTTTTCACAGAAATAGGTCGTCATGTCGGTTTTTAAAGCGACAATATTCATGCAATTTGGCCCAACAACGGCCCAATACAATATAGAAATGGTATTTTCCCTCTTAATACGAATAAGCCCTTTAAGTTTGATAACTCCGTATCGCTACTTAGCGGAATGAAGATACAAATTACAATTTGCGTTAACCAATTTTCACTTTACATTTCATTTTAGTACATGACCGCATAGACACTATATCCACAGTACTGCTATTAGAGTTTTTTTTCACCACTTTCATTTTCTACTCAATTGTTTCATTCAAATTATCAAGGAAAATAGCGAATTGTCAAATGAAGGAATGAAACACTGACGTTAGAAGCGAAGGGCTTTTTAGCTTTATTTTAACAATTCACTATCTAGTAAATATATATGTTTTCTAGCCAACTATAAGCCTGTAATTCAGGCTGTACACAGAC
This sequence comes from Chrysogorgia sp. JL179-B06, assembly GCA_035772405.1. Taxonomy (NCBI): domain Eukaryota; kingdom Metazoa; phylum Cnidaria; class Anthozoa; order Scleralcyonacea; family Chrysogorgiidae; genus Chrysogorgia; species Chrysogorgia sp. JL179-B06. The sequence goes on from JAYKKM010000048.1 coordinate 1,715,620, forward strand.
TAAAATTGTCTCTATTTTTCCCAACACTACCGCGAAATGTCAAGTTTCCAATCTGTCGCTTTCAGGCAGCACTTCCTTGTGAAATTTCTAGTTCTTGTTTTCAACTCCGACGTAAAGAGCGAAGGAGGCATCATAAGTCTGGGGGTGTCGACCCAGCTGTTATCATCAATGAAAACACACCACCTTTTGTGTGAGAGTTAATAATCCTATTTTTACATCAAGATTCACACCTGTAAATCCTTTATAATTCAGTCGCTTGGCATTACAGCTGTTTTCGTTTAGAAAAGAAAAGATCAAAGGCTTCTCGTCTAGTGTTGGCCTAGTGTAAACAGTAATATGTTCCCTAAAGCAAAACCACTTATTGCTTTGAGTCTTTAGAAGGTCAAATGTTAATCTCGAAGCAACAGTGTATTGACAGATTTCTAATGAATGTATTTACTTCGGGATGATAAAAACAAATAGGTTTTGACTTCGTGTTGGGTCATGGTTTAGGTTCTGCCGACTCTGCAGTGGCGTAACGCTCATTAGGTAGGGTTCGGTTGAGAACTAAGTGGAAGATTATGAAAAATTACGGACTGACATTATATTTCATCATCATATTTAGTTAGAACTAATTAACTGGGGCCGGCCTCTTGCGAATCTGCGTTTTATGGCGAAGAATCATTAATATCCTGGGTGGGAGATTGACCTTCAGTTGATAAGAAAGAGCTGATTTACCAATTTGCCAACGTTAACTCGAGGAGGAAGGAATATATAGGTGTCTAGGTATTCACGATTGTTTAACATTGTACTGTATAGTGATAATATAGAAGTTATAGTCGAGCCTTCATGGGGCCCAAGACATGTATAAGGGCCCTGTCTACTTTTGTTATGCCACTGGTGCTGTTCGGTTTGTCTTTCGGTGAAGTAACAATTCTATCGCAAGCCATTGAGTGTCAACTTGTGTAAGGTTAACTTTTATGCATAAACTGCTTATTGCAACACGACAAATCAATATATTGAGTCTAAACAATACATTGATGGGCAATATGGAAAGGTAGTGAAGTTAACTAATGCCAAAACAAAGGTGTATACTTCATGGTAACACTAGACATTAATTTTAAGCCCAGTATCAACATTGGTAACATTAACTTATAGTACATATCCTTTATTCCCCTTTCCTCTATGCTTAGTTAACCAGTGATAATATTAGGAGTAGTTAGATACTTAGATTCTCATCACCACTGGGACATTATAAGGGTTAAATGTTATAAAATGTTTATGTACTGCCAAACTAGTGAATAGATTAGAAATATTGATTTGTTTTGACTGATAAAACCTCAAAGATTATCATATTTAATTTGTGAATGATTCACTATTCCAGGGCTCAAAATTTTTTGCAATCTAGTACAGCATCTGTCACATTTAGTAGCACGTGATTGCTGCAGTGCAATTAGTTTTGTAACAACCACCATGTACTTTACATGATTCAAGCATGGTCACTGTCTATAACCCATTCGATTTTGTTCATTACTTTTTGTCAATACAGTAGAGCCCCGCTATCCCAAACCTTCAAGGGGAACGAATAATAGTTCGAGATAGCATGCCAAGCAGGGAGTTCGAAGATAACTGAGTTTGAGATAACCAAGTATGATTGAACGACTGTAAAAGCAAGGGGAAATCCAAGGGAAATGGGTTTAAGTTCAAGATAGCAGAGAGTTTGAGATAACCGAGTTCGAGATAGCGAGGCTTTTACTGTAGTCAGCTAAAGAAAAATGCATATTTTCCAAGAACAACTTATGTTTTGGACTGGCAAAAAGTACTGCTTGAGTAGGCTTGACCAGCTTACTTTGTCTATTATTATTATTATAATTATTTAACTCTGAAGATGACCACTGCTGAGGCCGTCAAAACATCAGTCACCGACAATAGTCTTTCTCAAGACTACAACAACCTGGACGATCAACTTCACACATCTAATTAGTATTATTATCAAGCTTAAATACTTATGTGTCTTGTTTCATTTCTTTCAGCCGAACCTCAACCTCTGATGGAGTTATGTCGAAGAACTATTCGAAAGTCAATGGGCAAGCAAAGATTACTTAAAGTACAAGACAATGTTGATAAATTACCTCTGCCTGGTATTTTGAAACGGTACGTCCAATACCAGTGGTGATATTCATGGCGTCCTGCCAAGGAAATACCAGACAACCATCCGATTGCTTCTGAACAAAGATGAGAAGAGAAATGAAGACGTTTGAACAGTGTGGAAAACTGAAAGAAGTTGATGTTACTTGTTCAGGGGAGAAACAATTCATTGAGATTGTGTTTTGGTATTACAGAATATTGCTGCTTAGTAAATGTGACAAATAAACAAAGATGCTGCCAAGTTTTTGGATGACTGGGTATAATATAAACAACAGGAAAATGAGAGAATGAGTAAAGTCAGCAATATGCAAGAATAACTGCTTACATATTATCTTCAACTTAAAAATGACAATGGTTAGAGATACTCCAGCCAAAATACAAATGTAGTTCATATGAAAGATCTTGCTGACTTTAGTTTAGTTCCAAAATTTCAGCATTCCTATCAATTTAGTTAAGAAGATATGGCTAGTTGAAGTTGGAGAGTTGCCCAATTTCGACGCCATATTCGTTTCTCAAATATGACATCACTGAGTGATTCTATCTCGTATTATGCCTAAGAAGCTCCTCTACTTTCCTGAACGACGAACTAAATAGTTTAATTCAACTAATTTTCCTCCAAAGAGCTATCTACAACAGCTATCTACAACAGCTATCGCTATGTGATTGCCATGAAAACAATTCCACTGCCGATACAAAATCACTCAATGACATAATATTTTCTAAACCAATATGGTGTCAAAATCCTCAAATTATCAACTTCAACAAGCCATATCTTCTTAACTAAATTGATAGGAATGCTGAAACTTTGGAACTAAACTAAAGTCAGTAAGATCTTTCATATGAACTGCATTTGTATTTTAATGGCTGGAGTATCCATTAACAACCTATTTTTTTAATTGAATGCGTATTTCTAAGATACAAAAGTGTTATGATGTGTAGGCAGTCTAGAGATACAATTTAAATACTCTAAAAGGTTTGTGTACTGCCAAAATAATGTGTAGCCCGGGTTCTAACATTCAAGCAACGATCCTTCGTCAGAGAGTAAAAGTAAAGTCACTTTATATTTCTCTCCCCAACGAAGGTCCTTTGCTTGAAACGTTAGACCTCCTACACATTATTTTGGCACTACACCAACCTTTTAAAGTATTTAATTGGTATTGCTGACACACTGTCCCACACATCATCAAAGTAAAATGTAAGCAGTTATAATTCTTACATATTGTTGACTTACAAGAGACATTTTCTCATATTTTATATTGTATACCAAGTGTGTCCAGACTGCTTCCAGTCACTTTCATCAATCCTACATTTTCCCCTGACTTTTAAATATTTGATATAGCCAAATGTCACCGATGTTCTGTCATTATAGAATGCAAATTATCATTCTAGACAAAGTTAAATTATTTTTAATTGCTTCCCAAAGAAACATTATTTATATTGTGTATTTAATATTTGGCTATATTCAATATTTGCTTCAGGTTTGCTGAAATTAAGCAACATTAAAAGTGATGCAATTTTGAAATGACCTTTGACAACTCATGAAATCACACTTGGTTAACAATTGATATTACACACTATGTGAAAATATCAGAGAATATTGGCAGACATCTTTGTTAATTAAGCCAATATATGGATTATTAGTTGAAATTCTCTCAAGTACTCATAGTACACAATCAAACTCTGACAAAGTTTTTTATAATTTATTAATATTTAGAAGATACATTAATTTACTGTTGCTATTGGAAAATACAGTATGTATAATTTATGTTAATAGATAAGTTAAATTAAATAAGCATGGTGTACATTCTGTGCTACTATTGGAAACCTTTGTGACAGACACGTGCATTTCATTACGGACATAACCCTTACTAATGTAAAACTAACTTTATTTATTTAATATTACATGTTATCAAAATGTCTGTCTCGTTAATAACCTGTTTAATATATAAAACACCATGCACTTAATAAACATTTTAAGTCTATTTTGAATAATATGCTTTGGTTTAACCAATGTGCTAAATTATCAAACACAAATTTCCAATTCAGTGCGTTGTTAAGTTGTTGATTTTTTAAAGTGCCCCTAACCTCAAAATTTTGTATTGTCTTATTTGGAAGAACTTTTAAAATGATAAAGTAACTTATTTTGAAGATTTTCGTTTCTTCGCTTTCTTTTTGAGATATATCAGTTTGTTTGATATGCAAATGTCCGGAATTTACGTCACACATGCATAATGAGTTATCAGAGAATGTTATATATCTTTGAGTTCATCAAATAAAAACAGTAAAGTGTGAATAACACGTGTGTGCGTTTCTCCCACAACACCAAACTTCTTGATTTTAAAGGATTTCGTTCGAGAATGAAAGAGATACACACATTTCTCCAATAAGTCACTATACATGTGTGACGTAAATTCCGAACATTTTCATATCAAACACTGTTATATCTCAAAAAGAAAGCGAAGAAACGAAAATCTTCAAAAGAAGTTACTTTATCATTTTAAAAGTTCTTCCAAATAAGACAATAAATAAGGCAATAAAAAATGACACTGTTGGAAAACAGTATATTTAAAATGTATAAATTATTATTTAATGGTATTGAATCAATATTAAATACAAAATTTTTGCAATATAACAGTACACTGTGTGACTAACTTTTTTACCGGTAAGTTATTATTCATAGCGATTGCGGTACCAGGCAGGAACCGTATTGTTTGCTACTCAAGCTTTAACACAAACTCAGAAAAATGTGTCTGTGCCTGACGGGAATCAAACCAGCAACTTTATGATCTCTAGTTAGATGCTCTAACGATTGAGCTACCAGAACTCAGATGGCAGAGCAAAAGCTACGTTTGTGTACTACTGTACTAATTCATACATGCAACATACGTACTGCGAAACAGCAGTCTTATGTCTGTAAATCTTAAAATTTAGCAGTACTTATGTCACATTAAAATTTGATTTCAATGAGAATGATAAGAGCACATATCTCTTGAAGCCACAGTAATCAGTAATTTAGTCAACTTGTTTGGTCAGCATTTGACCAAATTATGTCACAATAATCATACAGAGGCTGAATTAATGTACCACGGGTGTGCTTTCGAATATCTGTGCTAAGCAGCATTATATAATGTTTACATTATAAACAACGACTGTAACTCCAATATCCCTAATAAATTGCGTGAAGTACTTCTGAAAATCCTGAAATATTGTCCTAATATTTCTAAAGTACTATATGTCAGACAGAATATTGGAGCAAAGTCGAGGCCGGTCTGGGCAGGAAAACAGAGATCCTACTTGTATATTTCACATGTATGGACTGAACAATCAAAGTCAATAAGTATAGCTTATCATATGAAAAATTGAAATCCAGTTGAAGAAAATGTGGTAATATTTGACTATATCTAGTAATTAATCATTAGACTAAACAATGACATTGAAATATCACGTTTCTTTATGACCTAATTTGAATATGGCCTTTCAAGAATCTTTAAATTTTGCACTTTATTCTTTACTTTTTAAACTTAAAGTATAACTGTAACAGCTCATAGTCATTAATTAAGTACTGTGGTCTAAAATCATAGAATGAACCATACACATGGTCACAGACAACTAGAAACAACATAATAGTGGGTTCAAGCCATATTTGACTCTTTTCCAGGTATATGGGTCATCCACATCATAAGTGCTTTGTAGTGCCAAGAGTTAGTAGTGACTTCTTCTTATCAGTGATATGTTTTGATGTTATAGATAATTAGGTTGTATAATATATTCCAGTTCTTATGGCGATATCAGTATACACTTTTTGGTAGTTCACAAGGTTATAAGGTAATTTAATATGGTATATCTACTGTGCTTTTCAGCAGAGCTTGGAAACTAAAAGTTTGATTCACAATTTGGGTTGTTGAAACCAAGGCCATAGGAAAATGTTTTAGGTTACGAGGGCTTGTTGAACACCAAAGGCGTGAGAACCCACTAGGGGATCTGAGGTATGCTCTCCCTGAATATTTTTGATTCTCTCACTGTCTGAAATGCAATTTCCTGCATTTTGAGGTCAGTTTTACAAAAAAATATTAGATCATAAACAGCATAATTTTAGTCTACCAAGACTTCCTTTATCAATATCTGACTAGTTTCTGGAAACTAGTTGTACATGGTTGAACTGGTGTCACTGGTCTGTGTTTGACCTGGTTTGACACTTGTGTACGAGCAAGTGCCAACCGCCACTGCAATTTTTTGAAATCTATATGCTTCGAGGTTAATTCGGGTGTAATCTGAGGCATCAGCAGTAATTGCTTATTTGATTTTCTAGCTAGAATTATAGCGAAGAAAATACCAGGTGTAAAGATCGGATATTCCTCTGCGCCATATGTCTGTCCTAACTGACAGCAGAATTATAGTGCTTTGACGTTGACTTTTTAGGGGGGTTCGGCCTCCTGCTTTTTAGGGGGGTTCGGCCACTACTTCCTACAGCCATGACCTATTGACCTAATTCACAGTCAATCACTTGCAAAGTAAAATCTCACCAAAATGGTTGGTATGATGACATAAAAGATAAGCTAAATGCCGATACTCCACTGTGGCGCTTACCTTGGAATGCACCTTGACTCCTAGGCTCGTAGCTTTAGTCTATTAAACTAGTTAAAGTAAGATTGAAACGATCTCACTTCTGTAATATGAGCTTTCAAAATTAATGTCACTGCTATAAATAATTGTTTGCCATATCTTATCTTGTATTTCCATAGATTCCTGTCTGGCTTATCATGGTTATAACTAGGGTGAACTTCCATATCAGTGCTGAAATAACGTCAACTAATGCACATATCAATGTTAAGGGGGAGGGGGGAGGCCGGGCATAGGTGGTGCAATTTGATCAGCTCAGAAGGCAACATGGCGGAGTCAGAAGAGCGCGAACTAGAGAACGAAGTTTTAATAAGAGGAGGATTTGATCTCATTTGAGTTTTGAATAAGTTCCCAGGGTGGGATATTTGACAAAAAATTAAAATTTTGAATCAAATCCCCTGGGTATGGCCGGCCTCCCCTCCCTGGTAGTAAGAATCGAAATTAAAATCAACTGTAATACATTATTTCTCAAACGTATTATCATGAAGATTGATGGTTATGAATCGCCTTATATGTACAAGTTCAGTCAATACCTCCTTTGTTTGTACAATTATGTACACACACACACGGGTGTATTTACCCACCACATTCCTATTGAGGTGACAAGGTTAAAGACTACATTTTCCGATTTTAAATACCGGATTTTACAGTTTCGGTTACGTTATACAAACATAACCCAAACCCTAATCCTAACCACTTTAAAGTCGGTAAAGGAAGTTGCGATTTCGAGAAACCGAGTCTAAATTAGGAATGTGGTGGAAAGATAGTACATACGCATGTGAGTTGATTTTAAAATAACTTTTAAATTTGACAAAGTTAATAGCAATGTTTGTAGAGAAACACAACGTTTTAAGTATAAAGAACCCACGTGAGCGTTCTTTAGCTAAATATTGTTAAAAATAGCCTTGAATAATACTCAAAGAAAGGCCTCAAAACACTTCAACAGCACGTGTTTGAAACAAAAACCTCGTGGGTAATAATTAAGAAACAAATGCAGATATTTCTCCACAATAACAACATTCAAAAGCGATTTAAAACAGCTAAAATAGGACATGACGTACCTGAAACAATAAAACCCACATGGTTTCGATACTCCAGACTTTTAAACCACGGTTAAACGCAACAAAAAACAATGAATGAACAAAAAAAAAATCAGATGCAAAATCTTCAAAACTTGCCGTTAATATCCTATATTCCTAGATTCTTGGGTATCCTAATTATCCTTAGTATCCTGGTTATCCTAATTATCCTTTGTTTCATGGTTATCCACCCCCAAATACAATTTGTCTCGCAATTTTTCTCTTTCGCGACTTCTTGTTAAAATCTGATTTTCACGACGCAAGCACAAGCGTAAGCGCAAACATAAAGAGCTATGCGTCAATTGAAAACGAACCGCATGCTATTCTTGTGTTATCGTAATTCCAAAGAATATTTGCTTTGTAACGAGGCCAGAAAGGCTAATTTGCATGCATATAAAAGAATATTTAGACTGGCCGCCATTGAAAGAGATCTATATTTCGGCGTTTAAGTTTTGTTAACTTCTGCTCTCCAAAATGCAGGAAATGCTATTTCAGAGGTCTCACAAATGCGAAATTTCTCCTAAAAGGGTCGTCACAGTTAGTTTGTCCCCCCCCCCCCAGGTGAAAAATTCCTACGGCACTGCAACATCAATGCAAAGCTCAAATCATAAAATATTTTGACATTCAGCTAGGAAGTGTTCAGTGACATTTGTTCTCGAAATTGTGATAAATCTGCAATGGGTTGACCACAAGGTGGTTGGTAATGGATTGTAATTCCATGACACGCAGTCACTAACCCTAATCCAACCCTAACCCGGGTGGAATTATTGAAACCCATTTTTGGATTGTTTCAACGATGTTGGAGAAATGTGTGTATCTCTTTCATTCTCGAACGAAATCCTTTAAAATCGAGAAGTTTGGTGTTGTGGGAGAAACATGCACACGTGTTATTCACATTTTAGTGTTTTTATTTCATGAATGCATGTGTGACGTAAATTCCAGATATTTGCATATCAAACAAACTGATATATCTCAAAAAGAAAGCGAAGAAACGAAAATCTTTAAAAGAAGTTACTTTATTATTTTAAAAGTTCTTCCAAATAAGACAATAAAAAATGTTGAGGTTAGGGGCACTTTAAGTACCCACCTACCTAAGACAGTAACATTGAAAAAGGGAGGGGCAAATGTAGTAAAATAGTGCAGGTGTTCCAACGATTTCTGCAAAGATTGTATAGTTGGGCGTATCCCTTGTGGAAAGAACCAACAGGTTGAAGCTATGAGATAAAATGAGAAACGAATGCGTTCATAAAATAGGGCTAAGCCAAGAACTCGTGAAAGCTTGACTGACAGAGAGGGTTACCGAAAACTGGTGCTTAAAATCTTCACTTTTCATAAAATGAAGATCAGCTCAAAAGCGAGAAATCGTAGCGGACGCGTCGGGTGTTCGGGTGATGATGGGTTGAACGTGAAGATGGGAATCCAAGAACGCAAATCGAAACCAATAGTACCCATGTTGAACAACAGAGCTCATCTGCCGAGCGCGCGGCATCCTCGTGCAACGCGGAATAATCTTCAGGTTTTCCTAGAAACCATCGAGAAGCTCGATGTGGTCTTCGAGAGTGTCGAATGTTACGGACAAGAAATCCCTTGCGTTCGTTCGGCGAGGGAGCTGGCACAGCGGTTGAAGATTCAGCTGGATAACGACTATGGGACGTTTAACAGGGTGTTGAACGAGCTAAAGGCAGCGCACGTCAGCGGAGTAGCGAGGATCACGATGCGTGTCGAGACATTACACCTTGTTGTGAGTGAGATGATGTATGATGATGTGGACTACATTCAGAACTTGGAAAGTGTGAGGCAATGTCTAGGGGAGATGAGTGGATTGGTGGAAACGATCATGAACGTTGAACACATGAAGGGATGAGACGGAGATGAAAATGAAAATGACGAAGCTGAATATACAAGACGAAACTCCATTTTATTTCAAAGCGAATACTAAAAGTCGATGTACTGCCCAGAGCCGGTGTTAAGGCGAGCGGATGGGACGGCAGCTCTAGGCCCTGGAGAAAAATAGGCCGTTTTGTCACGAGACTTAAAAAATAGGTTTTAGCGAGTAAGGGCGTACTTTCATAAACGTCTTGTATCGATTGTAATTTTCGATAGAAGTTTACAACACTGATCTGTGAAACATAAAGACAGCTTTATGTATATATTATAACGATCGAAAACGATCTATATAGGTCATGTTTGCACCAGCTCCAGGCCAAACATACTCTTACTTAATCCGGCTCTGGTACTGCCGAGAGAGTGACATGTATAACGTAAGGTCCTTCTCTCAAAACGTTAGACCTCCTGCAGTATAATTTGATTTGTATTTCTACACTACCTAGTATGCCTACGTTAGTAATACAACGTTTTTTCCAAAGACTCATTCTGTATCCAATCTTTTAAAGGAACAAATAAATAAGTAACGTTCATATCAAAGTATATGTGACTTACTTAATATATGTGACCATAGCAGGAATATAGTAAAAAGTTGTAAAAGTTGTAAAAATGCAAATAGCACGTATTAAAAGAGAACGTATCATGTTCTTCTGCCAACTGTGACACCATGTACAGTGTACTGGATAAAACGGTCAGATAAAAATGCAAAGAAATTAAGCTTCGTCTCGACGTTGTTTCTGTATTTTATTTTATTTTATTTTATTTTATTTTATTTTATTTTATTTTTTTTAACTTTGCCTTGAATAATATTTGATTTTCTAAAATAGTCAATAATACAATAGTCAATAATTCTAATATTAGTTACAAGGCTAGGAAAGGCCAATTACTGCGGATTCGTTTTAACATATATCACTACATATATATATATAATACAAAAATAATATGATATAAAACTTAATGGCATCAAATAATACAGAGGTTAACTTCTCATAAGTTAGAAGATGTCTAAAAGCAACACGTAGGAGATAGACAACGAGTACAGACAGAGTTACACTTAACACAAATTGACTTCCATGTGCAAGGCACAGTGATAATATTCATTTAGTTTGATTTTGAAAATGGATAAAGAAGTGGTTCGAGTTATTTCTTGGGGCAGCTTGTTCCATATTCTTGTAGCTCATATCATGTACGTCAGTATTTCGTTACTAAAAATCTTGGCAGTTTACCACCTTTTCACTTTGCTAACATATAAAGAAGGCTGTTTTTAGATGAGGTATTCAACTTTTAAAATGTGTTTACGAGCATTTTCGTAGCTACTATATTCCTATATATCTATACTATATTCCTTAATTTTGTCACCAGGGAAGTGAGGAAACGCCCTTTTGTGACAAAATCATTCAGGCGATACACAGTACTTGTCGAAAATCAACGAGGGACCTGTTATCTTGCGCGGCGAAGCACTGGCGCGTTGTTTCGCTGGAGCAGAACTGGCTTCAACCAACCGTTACTATTGTAGATTGACAAACGAAGACGCAAAAAGATATTTTTGGCCAGGAGATATTTTGTGACTTAATCGAACGCGAAATGGTCCGTTATGGTTGTTAAACTTTTCAAGGCGTAACGAAGCCCAGGAATAGGAATTACTTCATCGTTGTAACTTGTTGAACTGGCGTTAAATCAAGCATAGAAAGCAAGTTAGATATATTTATACTTACTAATATGTTGTCAGGGATTCAGTAGGTTTAAAGTGGCAAATACGTGAAAATGGGCTAAAATTTGACCGACATGTATAAAAACAATACATGGGTATACAATACACAATTTATTGGCTATATATGGTATTAAATGAAAGCTACATTCATGTAGATTATGATAAAACATGAATTGATAGCAGAGTGTATACCAGTTAGCAGCTAGTTAATCATTTAATAGCTTACATAATGAGTACATATGATCAAGTACTGCCATCGGTAAAACAGTGATATATAACTGGTAAAACATCTAACCAAAGACAGATCTGTGTGTTCTGTAGTAAAATCATAAACTTATCTCCAGGGTAAGTACCGACCACAACCTATTTGTGAATCAAATAATAATAGAAAATTTGATTTTTTAAATATCTCACCATAACCCCTGATTTTACTACAGAACACAGAACTGTCTTTGGTGAGATGTTTTACCAAGTTTCGTATCATTAGAACTAGTTTTGGTTGATATATCACTGTTTTCTCATCGGTACCTGATCATATGTACCATTATGTAAACTATTAAAAGATTAACTAGCTGCTAACTGGTATCCACTCTGCTATCAATTCATGTTTTATCATAATCTACATGAATGTAGCTTTCATTTAATACCATATATAGCCAATATATATTGTGTATTGTACCATGTATTGTTTTTATCAGCCAAACGTTAGCCCATTTTCACGTATTTTCCACCTTAACTAAAGCAAGGAATTCAGAGCGATGTAATGACTGAACCACAAGTATATCAATAACTATGCCAAAACATAACAGGTTTCTTAGTAAAGAGAAACTTTATGGGCGATCTTTTGTGGTTGGAAATAAGAGAAAATTCGACTTCATAAATAAACGTGTCAACATGGAGTGCAGTTCTGACACAATACAATTACATTCCGACTTTGTATGATCGAAGACAATCCTTGACAGACGAATTATTTAATGAAATTGTTAATAACAGTTCTCACAAATTAAATGCTTCGCTACCGCCGTCAAATGGAGGCATAATGTCACTAAGAAATAGACGTAATTTTCAACTTCCCGTATGTAACACGAACAGACTTAAAACTAGTTTTATTATGTCCAATTCTTCTAGATATTTTAAATAATAGTCATGTAAACATTTGTAAATAATATTGTAAACACTTAAAAATAGTTTTATTATATGTCCAATTCTTATAGATATTTTAAATAATAGACATGTATAAAATTGTTTTAGGGGCTGTAAGTTTTTAAGTTCAATAAATTATCTATATCTATCAATATGTGAAATTATTTTAGGAGAATTTACGGTTTGATCACTTTGATGATATTTATATACGAGATTCTACGAGATAAGTTTTCCCAAACCTCCGTTCGTGTTTGTATAACTGAATGGTAACACAGCAAATGTTTTATGAAACATTATGAAACATACTCTGACGAGTTATTGTGGTCTAGTGTTTACCACACATGTCTATGAGCTGGGAGACACAGGTTCAAATCCTAGGTCGGACCTCCACTCAGGGTCTTAAAAATAATCGAGGAGAAAGTACTGCCTTTACAATAATACCAACAAATGGTAAGACTTTCAGGTCTTCTCGGATAACGACCTCCCTATAATTGGGCTTCTAGCCTGTTGGGTATTCCGTTCACATAAGAGTGATAAATCTAATAAAATAAAATAAACTAAACTGAACAACCTTGAAGCAACAGTCCTACACGGATTTCACTGCGCAGAGATATGACAACTACGCTAGGGCGACATCGTTATCAGAAGAATGACATAGGCGCCTCTACTGCCTGTTGTGGGCGTCGCCAAGACATTTTCCGTTTTGGAAATGACATCATTCATCCACCACCCGGAAAAAGCGCCCCACCTAATAACGGGCGTCACCAGCAGCTGTTGGGGACAGAGCTGTTTTTCTCAAACCTTCTCGGGTGAAGTAAAGTTGTCTCGACAAGTTGAGGCTTGTCATACAGCTTGAGCGTTTCTTGGACGGCAAGATAATCAAAAAGAAGGTTCACGAAGTATTGGATCAACGTACGAGACACGAGATGAGCGATTGAGGTGTGTTGTATCATTCTAATTTATTAAGTAAGTAAATGTATGTTTACACACTGCTGTTAATTCTTACCTTGCCGCATGTTATGTAATTTCAAAAGTCACAAGAAACATTCGCGAGCTAGTCTGCGAAAGCAGACTATTCGCGAGCACATGTCCCAATACTCTGACGAGTAAATCTACTACATAACATGCGCCAGAATATGAAATCGGCCCAATTACAGTATTTACAGAGCCGCGGTGCTTATTACATTTTATTTCATTCGGCTTATATTCTTCGCAGAGGGCTTATTATTCGAGGGAATTTGGGTATATTATGTATATATATTATGTATTATACATAAGCCCATTATTTTCGGAGTGCGCTTATTTTGAGGGATAATTGAGGGGAGGGATAATCGGAGGGGGGATAATTTTCGGAGGGGACATATTTTCGGAGGGGGAAATATTTTCGAAGGGGGCTTAGTTTCGGACGGGATCATTTTCGGATGGGGCTTATTTTCGGAGGGGGGTTATTTTCGGAGGGGGGTTATTTTCGGTGGGGGCTTATTTTCGGGGACTTATTCTCGGCGGCTTATTTTCGGGGACTTATTTTCGGGGGGGGGGCTTATTTTCGAGGGCTTATTTTCGGACGTTTATGGAATATTATATCCAACCTCGATTTCAAACCATTGAAGCACATTCGCGAAGTGTCTATTACTTTTGTTTCGTTCGTAAGAAATGCACGATTTTCCATTTCTAAAGGAAAAATGTCATGGTTATACTACACTTGCTAAATCAGCTGTCGATATGAACGGGATGTCAACTCGCACATCTCATCGGGGAACCGCTTAGGTACTCCACCGGTTGAGCTACAGAATCGAATGGGAACAGTGTGCTGGTATTACATGCTAAACATTTGTGCTCGAGTTTCTACAATTATGTGTACGTCTGATCATTTGTAGGAGGTTCTGGGGAAGAGTTTGCAGTCATGTTGAGAAGATTACTGTTGGGACAAAGGAAATGCCAAGAAAATGAGAAAAAAGAGGTCATTTTGAACAATCAGAACAACCATGTGACTGCAAAATGGTACAAACTTACAAATTATTTGACTCTTTAACTTGAGACCAAAGAAACGATCATTTGAACGAACGAACGATGGTTAACAAATGAATGAATGTATCACTTAGTAGCGAAAGATATAAAAGATATCCAATAAATCGTAAATTAATCAGAAACATATAAAACACTCAACAGAACAAAAGCAATGAACGGGGACCAGAAACCGAACAAACGACGACAACGACCTTCCACGAACGAAAACGAACATAATACGAGTTAGTACGACTGGTGACGATGGTTTAAAGATATGTCGAAGATATGTCGAAGATATGTCGAAGATATGTCGAAGATATGTCGAAGATATGTCGAAGATATGTCGAAGATATGTCGAAGACATACGAAGGTACAAAACAAACCACCAAACTCACAAGAGAACGACAAAATTAATGAATTTTAATTAATGTGAAACGAATCGTCGACGAACAAGGTATTTATGACTGAATACAAGCGAAAGAAACAGGAAGAATGAAACGTAGACTATATGATAGAGTAGAGTAGAGTAGAGTAGAGTAGAGTAGAGTAGAGTAGAGTAGAGTAGAGTAGAGTAGAGTAGAGTAGCGTAGCGTAGGGTAGGGTAGGGTAGGGTAGGGTAGGGTAGGGTAGGGTAGGGTAGGGTAGGGTAGGGTAGGGTAGGGTAGGGTAGAGGAGAGCAGAGGAGAGGAGAGCAGAGGAGAGGAGAGGAGAGGAGAGGAGAGGAGAGGAGAGGAGAGGAGAGGAGAGGAGAGGAGAGGAGAGGAGAGGAGAGGAGAGGAGAGGAGAGGAGAGGAGAGGAGAGGAGAGGAGAGCAGAGCAGAGTAGAGTAGAGCAGAGTAGAGTAGAGTAGAGTAGAGTAGAGTAGAGTAGAGTAGAGTAGAGTAGAGTAGAGTAGAGTAGAGTAGAGTAGAGTAGAGTAGAGTAGAGTAGAGTAGAGTAGAGTAGAACCTTTTTTAACATAAATTGGTCTAATTTATTAACAGTGAATCGGAAGTTGAGAGCGACTCGGAAACAGAAGACAGCGATAGTGACACTATAGAAGATTCCTCGGGCTGTTCGCTGGATGATAGTTACGACGAACAGGACACGATAGAGAACTGCAAAGGTTTTAAGATGGCTGACAATCATACAGCAAGAAAGGATGATGATGGAAATTCTGAAGAAAAGGCTATAAGTATAGAAGGAGCGCATCAGAAGGAACGGACAGAAAGAGAAGAGACGCCAAGAGAAAGAGAAGAGGCGCCAGGAGAAAGAGAAGAGACGCCAAGAGAAAGAGAAGAGGCGCCAAGAGAAAGAGAAGGGGCGCCAAGAGAAACAGAAGAGACGCCAAGAGAAAGAGAAGAGGCACCAAGAGAAACTGAAGAGGCGCCAAGAGAAAGAGAAGAGGCACCAAGAGAAACAGAAGAGGCACAAAGAGAAAGAGAAGAGACGCCAAAAGAAAGAGAAGAGGCGTCAAGAGAAACAGAAGAGGCGCCAAGAGAAAGAGAAGAGGCACCAAGAGAAAGAGAAGAGACGCCAAGAGAAAGAGAAGAGGCGCCAAGAGAAAGAGAAGAGGCACCAAGAGAAAGAGAAGAGACGGGAAAGATGTGTAACGAGAACCCAGGTACTGACACCGTTGAAGTTGGAGGGGTGAAAGTTTGTGGAGAAACGGGTAACGATGAGAATAAAGAAGGGAAATATAAGAAGACAGAAGCACTAAAGTCCACAGAAAGCGATACGCCGCGAGATAGAAACGAAGACATCACAAACAACATCGACGACAACGGCAACAACAACAACAACACTCACGTCAACAAAATTAACAAAAACAACAAAAGCAACAACAACAACACTCACATTAGCAAAATCAACGAAAACAACAATAACAACAAAAGAAACAACAATAACAACAAAAGCAACAGCAACAACAACAACATTAACAACAACAAAGTCAACGAAAACAACAATAACAACAAAAGTAACAGCAACAACAAAAGCAACAGCAACAACACCAACACTCGCGTCAGCGAAATCAACAAAAACAATAACAACAAAAGCAATAACAACAGGAAAATGTCCCGAGGTCAAAGTTACCCAGCAAAAGGTAATGCCGAAGAGAAAAAATCAAAGATGGCGCAAACACGGAGCTTCGCATCAGGAAACGACGCGACAAAAAAGTCATGTAAACAAGCTCCACAGCAAAAAGGCAAACAACGGGATGCTTGGGGACGAGTAGGAAATAAGGGGATCAGAGGAGAATCTTTGGTTAGAAACTCGCAGCCTCGTGATGTCGAGAAAACCAAGCCGATGTTGAAAGGAAGGATGAGAAGTATCAAAGACATGGAAAAGAAAAAGATGGAGAGGAATTCTCAGAAATCTAGCGAGTCTTCTACTCCAGACGCTTCTTCCATTGGTGCAATAGTGAAGATTCTTGGAATTGGTGCTGATGAACTCCAAGAACTTATCAAGAATTCAAAGATGAAACAAGGGGGGAAACAGGATAAACAAGACGATGGTGGATCCGCAGTGGATCACAGTGGTCCCGTGGCGGGGAAAGGTTCGGAGACTCCGGAAGGATCAGGGATTAATGGTGATAATAGGGGATCACAAGAGGACGTGAAGCTTGGGTCAAGTAAGGATTTGGAGGATATTTTGAAAGGAGTTGACAAAAGTAAAGAAGAGCAGAAAGGAACACCAGAGACTGGTGACAATGATAGGGGATCACAAGAGGACGTGAAGCTAGGGTTAAGTAAGGATTTGGAGGACATTTTGAAAGGAGTTCGTAAAAGTAAAAAAGACGCGACAGTGGAAGGCGGTCAGGTGACAGAGGTCCGGCGGTCACCTGACGGATGTCATAGTGAGGGACGCGAAAATGATGGAAGAACCGAAGGAGGTCAAGGTAGGTTTGTATGAAAGGGGAGAAAAGGCAACCCCCTGCGAGACCACAGCGAGACCTGTGCGAAAATCGTTACATCAAGACAATTAGGGACAATTAGGGACAGTTAGATACAATTAGGGACACCTAGGGAACCTTAGGGACCATTAGGGACCTTAAGGAAAACGAGATATAACATCCATACTTTTCCAATTTTAGACGAAACATCGAGCGACAGTGGAGTAAGCGAGACGAATGACCAGCGGTGTATGTCTATCAAGGATATCATTGAGCGCAAGAGGAATTTAACAAAAGAAATCGCCGATCTAGATGCAAGGATGGTGAAGATGAAAGAAGACAGAAAAGATCTCCAAGTTCTCCATGATTTGTTCGACCTGTGTAATGATGAACTAAAGGACGTTGTGAGAAACAACGCTGGGGTGCCCTGTGTTCAAAGTCTGAAGGAAATTCTGAGTAAGTGGAATTACGAATAGATGTTTTATTAAACTCGTTCCCAGGATCATCTCGCGGTTTTTAAAATGCCGTAAACCGAGAGAGCCTGGGGACAATGTTATATTTTGTTGCCATGGTGGAGTCACACTGAATAACCTGGGTACGAAGTTGAGCAGAACAGGCAAATAAATGTAATACTGATCTTGTTCACAGTAGCCGAAGACAGCCTCGTACCCGGGCGCTGAGCGCGCGGCGTCCTCCCCAAAAGCCCTCGCGCGCTCAGCGCCCGCCTAGTTGCGCAAAGAAAAACAAGCGCCTGGGTACGAGGCTGAGACGAAGACCAAAGTGCCTATCTCGCGTTTGGGGATTTCACATATCCGTAATATTTGGGTTTTCCTGAACAAAATCATAATATATCTTGTCAGCCGAAAATTTCATCTTCATGGAGTTTTTCGCTGTCAAAGTTACCGGATGTGATGTCACAAGAGGAATTCAAAATGCCTCTTGTGACATCACATCCGATAACTTTAACAGCAAAAAAACTCCATGAAGATGAAATTTTCGACACATTGAAGTTCTCTTATTTCTCCTTTTCATATTATATCCAGTTCTTTTGAGAACTTAGCAGCTTTCATATTTTTTTCTAAAATCTTGCCTCGTTTATAGATCGTCAAATGCGAGAGCTGACCGACGGAGAGTTTAAGACGAAACTGAATGGATTGGAAAGTATTGGAGTGCCGTATTTTACGGCAATAAAAGAACACGTTGAAAAGTTACGTGTCGAAATGCATAACTCCTTGCAAGACGATAGAAAGTGTCGAAGCAAAGCTGTACAGAAAATGAGATTCGAGTATGGAAAGATGTTAGGAATGTGTGAGGGGATTTTGGATTGCGTATATCAAGAATGAATATATGATATATGGGCGATCGTTTAAGCTCAAATCCTCAGGATTAAACCGGTAACCCTCTGATTGCCGGTGAGACGCTCTAACCATTGAGCTACCGAGAAAAGATGGAGAGCGAAGGTTACAATGATGTACTGGTTCGATTGATATATGTACTGCCTATGCGGCAGTGTCACTGTATATCAGTAATGCATGTGTTCGACTCTGTCCGGGACTCGATATTTTCTGTGGATTTTAGCTTTGAGCTACTAAGACTGAGATGGAGAGCGAAGGTTACAATGATGTTACTACCTATGTAGGCATATACATTGGCAGTACATATATCAGAACCTAACAGGTTTGATCTCTTTCTGGGACTCGGTTTTCAGTTTTGTGAGGATATGAGCTTGACGATCGTCCATATCTCGTCGATGATGATGATGAGGAGCATGAGGATGATGAGGAACATGAAGAGGAGGATGAGAGTGAGGAGGATGAGGAACTTGAGGAGGATGAGGAGCATGAGGATGACGAGGAGCAGGAGGATGACGAGGAGCAGGAGGATGAAGAGCATGAGGATGACGAGGAGCAGGAGGATGAAGAGCATGAGGAGCATGAGGAGCATGAGGATGATGAGGAGCATGAGGAGGATGAGGAGCATGAGGAGCATGAGGATGATGAGGAGCATGAGGATGACGAGGAGCAGGAAGATGAAGAG
The DNA here is from genome assembly GCA_035772405.1 of Chrysogorgia sp. JL179-B06. Lineage (NCBI taxonomy): Eukaryota > Metazoa > Cnidaria > Anthozoa > Scleralcyonacea > Chrysogorgiidae > Chrysogorgia > Chrysogorgia sp. JL179-B06. Next base: position 1,735,100 of record JAYKKM010000048.1, read on the forward strand.
CATGAAGATGAGGAGCATGAGGAGGATGAGGAGCATGAGGACGATGAGGAGCATGAGGACGATGAGGAGCATGAGGACGATGAGGAGCATGAGGATGATGAGGAGCATGAGGATGATAAATAACACAAAAATAAAAAGAATGAATTCAGTGACTTTAATTATATAGTGTAATATAGCAATATCAACAGTTCATATGGAAGAATTAATAAACACTTAGTCTGTCCATAATTCAAAATATTCCTTTTTAAATCAATAACTGCTCGATTTCTTAATTTACCAATTTAACATTAAATTAACCAAATATAACACGGCTGTTTGTTTATTAAACAAAATATTTAAATGGAACTGTACCCAAAAAGTAAATTACTTTTTAAAAAAGGCCTTTAAATATAATGTTTAGAAATGTTAATAGTTTTACGGTATCTTCTCTTGTACTGGAGAAATAACGTTTTCATTCTCGTATTTTATACTTCTGGACGCCGCCATTTTTAGAGTTTGCTCGACGGCTCAAGATTGATGTACAGCGGTGGTTTTCTTTTCAATTTTGACGTCATTAAGTGCTTGTCTTTTGTCATTTTATTAGTCAAAATTAAAAAGAAACCTCCGTTGTACATCGAGTTTGAGCCGTCAAGGTCGAACAAGTTGAAGTATAAAATACGAGAATGAAAACGTTATTTCTCGAGTACAAGAGCAGATACCGTAAAACTATTAACATTTCCAAATATTATACTTAAAGGCCTTTTATTAAAAATTGTAAAATTCATTAATAATTCATGACGAAAATTCAAAAGAAATATTTAATCAGCATCTTTAACACAGGATAAAACATTGATTAATAAAACATCAATGTTTTATAAAAGTTAACTTGCTCAAATTGAGCTTTTTCGGAGTTAAAATAATTTGTTTGTACCGTTTCTACAACTTCCAAACAAAGTATGCATCCTATATTCATTTTGCAAGTTCGTTAAAATATGAGCGGCCGATGTTTATGGGCAGTTACATGTAACTGCCCATAAACATCGGCCGCTCATGTTTTAACTACTACGTAACTCATTTTTTGGGTACAGCTCCCCTTTAAGAAGGAAACCTCGCTCACCAATGGTGTTTTTCTGGAGGATCATTTCAACCTCAATACTATTTCGTATATTTGGCACTTAGCTAATTACTTGCTCTCACTAGTAAATAAACATACACTCAGCTAGTAAGTAAACATACAGTTAGTTATTCACAAGTGATGTTCCTCTTTACAACAACACAATGTGAAATTTAATAAGCGGCGCACACTACCTGTCCTTGAGGTGGTTACTTGCGTTGCTCCATGGTATTACTTTTGAAGGTTTATTTTACAAGCAAATATTGCCCTATTCTTTAGAAGCTATTGTACTGTTTTACCTTAACGCTGGCGTCATGTAGTAAATGGGGAAAAATGCATTGTTATAATCGTCTAAACCTAAAAAGAAAAAATATGGCAACAATTGAAGACATAGTGTTCATGGTAATATGACGATGAAGATAATGATGGTGATGATGTGTTAATATATACACTGCTGTAGTGAATGTGGGAGAACATAGAGTAGACATCGTCAAGCTCATATCCTCAGAAAGAGTCTCGGTAGCTCAATGGTTAGAGTATCTCACCAACAATCAGAAGATTACGGGTTCGATCCCTGAAACATTTTGATATGAGCTTGACGATCGTCCATGTATCGATGGTGATAATGATGATGATGAAGATGGTGATGATGGTGATGATGGTGATGATGATGATGATGGTGATGATGGTGAAGATGAAAATGAAGATGATGATGATGATGATGAAGACGATGATGATGATGATGATGACGACGATGGTGATGATGACGACATGATTTAATGATGGTGATGATGGTGATAGTGATGATGGTGTTGATGGTGAAGATAAAAATGAAGATGATAATGATGATGAAGACGATGATGATGATGACGATGATGATGACGATGGTGATGATGACGACATGATTTAATGATGGTGATGATGGTGATAGTTATGATGGTGATGATGGTGATGATGGTGATGACGATGATGACAACATGAGATAATGGTGATGATGGTGATGATGGTGATGACGATGATGACAACATGAGATGATGGTGATGATGGACGGTGATGATGACGACATGAGATAATGGTGATGATGACGATGGTGCTGGTAATGATGGTAATGACGATAACGATGGTGACGATGACGACATGAGACAATGGTGATGACAATGATGATGATATGACAATGACGATGACAACGATGGTGATAATAATAATGGTGCTAGATATACTTACTGTAATTACATGCCGTTCCAATACGACGTCTCTTACATATGCACCTCCCTGATGAGCCATCACAAACACCATTTTCTGGACAGTCACATTTGTGCATACAATTAACACCAAACTTAGTTTTCTTGCAACCTGTTGAAGAAAAACCCACAATAATTGCGACAAGGATAATAATTGTGAAGGCCGTCTACATTATAACTACTTTCTAAGGAAGGGTTCATTATTTATGGCTGAGGAAAGAAGGGAGGAAGGGAAGAAAGAAGGGAGGGAGTCAGGAAGGGAGGGAGGAAGGAAGGTAGGGCCGAAGAGAAATGGGTTGGGTAAGGCAGGTTTTTGGTGGGAAAAGATTGGGTAAGGCAGGTTTTTGGCGGGAAAAGGTTCGGTAAGCCAGGTTTTTGGCGGGAAAAGGTTGGGTAAGCCAGATTTTTGGCGGGAAAAGGTTGGGTAAGCCAGGTTTTTGGAGGGAAAAGGTTGGATAAGCCAGGTTTTTGGCGGGAAAAGGTTGGGTAAGATTTTTTGGTTGCTTTATAAATTTTGGGTAACAAATTTTAAAACAAAAGAAATAAAATAAATCAGTGTTGAATGTCTATAGTTATAATAACAGTGATACAATATAAAACAAAGAGATTGCTTGTTCAAAGACATTATCAGGTAAAGTGGCACTACGATGAAAATTCACCCCCGTTTTTTAGATTTTCTTTAGCATAGAATAGTATTTCAGGGTCGAAAGTGATCATCGCTGTAAAAAAAACCAACTAAAAATGGTATTTTGAAGTAAGTATTTTGAGCTCTGAAATCACTACTATTTAGGTCACCATTACTAAGAACGTGTTCCAAGTGAGCCCGCAATTTCAAAAGGTAATATTGTTTGTGACGTCAGATTCTCAATGCTACGCCTGAATTTCGGTCGAGGTTATTTGTTTTCTTGTTTTCTTCGAGAAGTAGATTTTGTTCAGCCTTTCCGACGAAGAATTTGAAAAAAAACGACCTTGATTTACTTGAAGAATTAGCCACGTGGAGTCTTCGCGTTGAGAATCTGACGTCACTTCGTTACGCTGGTCAAGAACATGAACGATTAATGGCGGACGTAACAACTCCAGATTCGGAGTAAGAAAAATAATACTTGCCATCGTCGAATCGCAAAACGGTTTCGACCGAGTAATATTTAGCAGCTCTGCTTTATAAATACGTAAAAATATCGAGGTAAAAATTTGATCGTAGTGGCACTTTAAGTAGAACGGTAGTAATTGAATAATAGTTTTTGAAGGTTGTTAGAGTGATAATATTATAGCTTCAGACTTACTGTTGCTACATGTCTTTCCAATGCTCCCAGGACTGCAGAGACACGTGCCAGTCACGGGATTACATTCACCAGAAGTCGAACACTCGCAGTGATAGAGACAACCATAACCATAGCGACCAACAGGACAAGCTGCAAGAAGAGGGCCAGAGTAGACAAACGATACATGGACGATGGTCAGAAAAATAGCATGCTCATATCCTCAGAAAAATAGCCCTGAGTCTCGGACATGAATCGAACCTGTAACCTTCTGATTGCCGGTGAGACGCTCTAACCATTGAGCTAGCGAGACTCAGATGGAGAGCAAAGGTTACAATGATGTACTGGTTCGATTGATATATGTACTGTCTATGCAGCAGACACTATATATCAGTAATGTTTGGATGTGTTAATATATACACTGATGTAGTGAATGTGGGAGAGCTTGGAGTAGACAGACGATACATGGACGATCGTCAAGCTCGTATCCTCAGAAAAATAGCCCTGAGTCTCGGACAGGAATCGAATCTGTAACCTTCTGATTGCCGGTGAGACGCTCTAACCATTGCGCTACCGAGACTCAGATGGAGAACGAAGGTTCCAATGATGTACTGGTTCGAGAACTCTAAAAGAGTTGGTGAGTACAAGCCAGAAGGTCTAACGTAAATTCGAACGAAGGTTCTCTAACCGTCAGTTATTCGCAGTTTACTACCCTTAGTATGTTTCGTATCTATGCTTCTCACTTGGGTCGCCACCTACCTATAATATCAAGTTTTGTGATTGGTCGATTAAAACAATAAAATCAACCACAAAGAAGCCAATGTCCTAACGCTAACCACCTTTGTTCCATACAGCCAATCATAAAACCTGTTCATTTTAGGTACGTATTTACTGTCTCACTTCCTACACAGCATCGTATATATTTCATTTATATATCGGTAGTTTAATATTTACTTGTTCTACAGTCGCTTCCAATCCACCCAGGTAAACAAATACATGCTCCAGTAATGGCATCACAACCAGCGCCATTTCCACAATCACAATGCTTTTCACAGGAAGGTCCATGGCGACCAAATGGACAAGCTGAAAATAACAAAGAGTAATATTAATTCAGGATCGTGGAACACCACAATGCACTGCACTGCACTGCACTGCACAGCCCCGCCTGCACCACTGCACTGCACTGCACCGCACTGCACTGCACAGCACAACACGGGAAATTCAAACTAACCATATTGACATGCGTGTCCGTAATATCCTGGAGAACAGCTGCAACACCCTGTCATTCGATCACATTTGCCGCCATTTTTGCAAGGACAATCTAACTTACAGTTTGGACCATATTTCGCGGATGGACATTCTAAAATAATTCAGAGAAATATGCATGTATCTCAAATTGAATTCCTCGAAAATAAAGCTCGAGCAGCCCTTTAAAATATCCTAACATTCAACTACTACAATAGTTTTACACGCTATATATATATATATATATATATATATATATATTACACAGCTCACTACTTCTCTACCTTTGTCGCAGTGTTTTCCGGTCCATCCCAGACCACAATCACAAGCACCAGTCTTCTTGTCACAAAGACCACCATTTTCACAGACACACTTCTGACGGCATTTTACACCAAACGTACCAGCACGACATTCTTGAAAGAAAACGTTTACAGTTAAATTTACAGCTAAATTTTACTCTAAAACACCACTGTATATACTATATAAAAGTAGAGTGCTGCGTAGACAGTGTTTTGAATATATAGCAAAGTGAAAAGGTGGTAAACTGCCAATAATTTAGAGACGAGATACTGACGTTTCGAGCGGAGCCCTTCATCAGAGTAAGACGAGATGAAATAAAATAAATAGGGCTTATATATATATATGCCAAACGGGTGTCACAACTAGAAAGTAGCCAATCAAATGCACGGGAGATAAACAAATTTTGGAGTTTGTAGTTGTGACACTCTTTTGGCATATATATAAGCCCTATTTATTTTATTTCATCTCGTCTTACTCTGATGAAGGGCTCCGCTCGAAACGTCAGTATCTCGTCATTAAATTCTTGGCAGTTTACCACCTTTTCACTTTGCTATAATTATATACTATATATGTAGTTTGGGAGAAATAGAAAGAAGCAAGGATATATGAATCGACTCTCAAACAAATTCTTTTCTAGCAGCTCTCGTTAAAGTGCCGGCAATGAAACGAAAAATTCAATTCTGTTTTTATGACCCATTTTGATACTTCTTGCTGCGCTGAATCTTATGATGGTATCGGTTTTTCAATCACGACAAAGGGAAGTGTTTTATTTTTTATTTAAAAGTGGGAAAATGGCACCAATTTTATCCCACCTCATCGCGCGGTCAAATCACCTCTTTGACGTCACACGTTAGAGTCGGCATAGATTCTAGAGATGAAAAAATCTCACTTTCAGAGTAGGAAATTGACTCTATCTCAAACATCAGTAATATTTCCACAGCTACTAGCATTCAAGCACCACAAAAAACATATCGATATTATCGACGACTCTAACGTGTGACGTCACTAGACTGCTGCTTTCGGTCCCAGACTCTATTAAAATTCACATTCTATCAAAATAGCGATGTTTGAACGTCGATAAAAGCACTTTCGCGTACCGTGGTTGAAAGACCGATGGCACCATAATATTCAGCGCATCACGAAGTACCAAAGTGGGTCATAAAACAGAGTTGAATTTTTCGTTTCATAAGTACTTTAACTTTCATCCTTATTTGATCAGACGCAACAAGAGTCGAAACAACTCTAATAAAATACCATACCTCGTTTGACTATGGTGGATCAACTTACCTTGAGCACAATAACGCCCAGTATATCCAGGTTCACAGGTACAACCACCATCTGTCTGATTGCATGTGCTGTTGTTCTTGCATTTACAAGAATGGGAACACATCTGACCATGCCAGCCAGTGGGACAGCCTACAAGAAATAAGAATAATGAAACTTTTATCACTATTGGGTGGTAGTTAGAGAGGGGTTATGGTGAGAGTTTTGAGTGGTAGATAGAGAGGGGTTAGGGTGAGAGTTTTGGGTGGTAGATAGAGAGGGGTTAGGGTGAGAGTTTTGGGTGGTAGATAGAGAGGGGTTAGGGTGAGAGTTTTGGGTGGTAAAACTTGAAGTAATAGTTTCGCCATAAGTTAAACCACCCATACAACATTAAACCAATAATTCCTAACGATGCTAGATCGTCGTCTTGTGGTCCTGTTGGGAAAAGCCATGGTTAGTGGGTAATAAATGAAGATCACGTGACTACCGTACGTTGTTCACATGATGATCCAATCCATCCACCAGAACATGTACATCGTCCAGTCACGTGATCACAATGTCCACCATTTTTACAACGACAGTCGAACTGACATTTATGACCAAACGTTCCCCGAGGACAAGCTGAAAAATAAAATTAAAAAAATATGACAACATTAAGGAAGACAAAAGAATAACGTTTGTTTCAGCCATTCACTCTTTAACGTCATTTGAATAAAACTACCAGAATCCTTTGCAAGTTACGATATATAAACGGTTTTTGTCGTGTTTGCATAGTCTGATGGAGAGCCAAAACAACTCTCATACAAACTCTTGTCTATCATCTCTCGTCAACTCTCATCCTTGTTTGATCAGGAGCAAGGAGAATCAAAACAACTCTCATACAAACTCTTGTCTATCATCTCTCATCAACTCTCATCGTTGTTTGATCAGGAGCAAAGAGAGTCAAAACAACTCTCATACAAACTCTTGTCTACCAACTCTCATCAACTCTCATCCTTATTTGACGAGTCGAAACACAGTGAATCATGTTGCCACACTACTTACTGATGTTACAACGCTTTCCAATCCATCCCAGAGCGCACAGACATTTGCCAGTGTAAGCGTCACACTTAGAGTGAGATTCACAGGGGCATTTCTCATCGCAGTTTGGCCCATAGTATCTGTTAGGGCAAACTAATAATAAGTGATGAATAAGAATTATAAGAATGAATTCAAAGCATTTTACAGAGACAAGCACAAGAAACAAAGGAAGAGGGATGGGGAGAGAGATATGGGGGAAGAGAGATTGGGGAGAGAGGGATGGGGGAAGAGAGAGGGATCGAAGAGAGGGAGGGGAAAAGAGGGAGGGGGAAGAGAGAGAGGGAGGGGCGAAAGGGAAAGAGAGGAGTGTTCAAGAACGATATCTTCGTTTTCACTACGTCATCAATGTATTTAGAATTTCGTTGACGTCATATAAAACCATCTATAGATATTTTACCCCGTACGCATTTGCCATCAACTGGTTCGCATTTTTCATGTTTGGCACATTCAGAGCATTTGTTTTTACAATCAAGTCCGAATGTTCCTTCATCACATTCTGAAATAAATTGAATTAGAACCGACACAGTCAAAATACATCTCAACCAACTACACCACACACTCAACAGTAAACTACATCACACCACACAAACATAACACTACACTACATAAGTCACCACATGACCCACAAAATCATGACGGAACACCACTCAACACTACACCATATTACATCACCACACCACGCCAAATCATATCACACTACATCACACACACAGCACCACATCGTGGACCACTTACCCCATCACGGACTACACAACATCACACATAACGTCACACCATAACACCAACACAGCACACAACATCACACACAACACCATAAGTACCACAACTTACGCTCTGTACAATTAGGTGTTTTCCAACCACGAGGACAAACACACTCTCCAGATACACCATCACAACGGACTCCCTTGTTACAAGGACATTTTTTCAAACAAAATTCGCCAAAAAATCCAAGCACACAATCTAAAGAAAATTAATAAATGGACGAATGTCAAACTCAAATATTCAGAGAATGTTTCTGAATTTTTTGGCACGCACAGATTTTTTGGGATATACCCATGAGCAGAATCTTTTGGGATGCATGTGCGCAGATTTGTTTGAAAAAAATCTGCGCGCACGCATCCAAAACCAATCTGCGTGCGCGCATCGAAAAAAAAATGCGCACGCGCATCCCAAAATAATCTGTTGATTTTTAAAAAAACTTAATAACTTAAGTAATCTGTGTCTGTTAGTCGGACTCGCGGCGGCAAAATAATTAATGTTACGTTTTCCATAATTCTACCTTCACTGCAATTTTTCCCTGTTTTCCCTGGTGGACATGTGCATATCCCGGATGCCAGATCACATGGTTTCCCATCAGCGCAATCACATTCTTGAAGACAATCTGAACCAAACCGGCCTTTGGGACATTCTAAATAGAAAACGGCAGAAAAATACAGGGTGTCGAAGATCACACCATCACACTATTACCCCACACCACACACACATCTTACACGTGAGATTAAATCATATCAATCACCATATCACATGAAATCACACCACACTACAATAAACCACAAAACCCAGTTCATATACTATACCATACTACATCAGACAACACGATACTACATCATAAAAATACATAGAAGAACCAGGTTCACCACAACAGTTAAACACCAATTACAGTGGGCCCTTACAAAAATAAAATAATAACTAATAACAGCAAGTTATGGGTTCAGTGAGGCTTCGCGATGTGTTGCACGTTATGCAGACAGTTTTCCAAGTTCGAGGATCGTCAACATTATAACAGGATAATAGAGCATTATTATAATAGCGATCTAATAGTGATTTCTTAAATTTTTAAAAGTTTAAATGATCTAGCCTTAAGTATTCAGGGAGAGAGTTCCAAGTCCTAGTTGTTCTAATAAGAAATGAGCAATTGAAAGTAGTTGTTCTACATTTACGTTGACGGAATGAGATTGCATTGACATTTGCGGAGGATCTAGTAAGCCTTAAGGGAACAAGACGTTCGGGTTGGATATCGCTTTTAGTAGCGTCCCACCCCTACCTTCGGGTAGCAGCTAAAGAAAGAGGAGCCTACGCCTCCGATTACGGCCGCCCAACACAACACACACATATTACCAAATACTTAGAAGAGATAGGCTTACCTTGTTCACAGCGAGAGCCCATACGTCCTGCAGGACACATGCAATCCCCCGACACAGGGTCACAGTTCTTTTCAGTAGGACAATCACACACCCCATTACATTCTTTGCCAAACATACCATGGTCACAAGCTAATTTAAGGAAAATTATTTATTGTTATTGTCGAGAGTTATAGTGAAATACATAGGTGGTTATGCCTGCTGATATCATCATCACAATGATCATTTCACAATCATCATTTCATTTTTCTGTGGTCTAGTGGTTACCACACATGTCTATGAGCTGGGAGACACTGACAGGTACAAATCCTAGGTCGGACCTCCACTCAGGGTCTTAAAAATAATTGAGGAGAAAGTGCTGCCTTTGCAATAATATCAGCAAATGGTAAGACTTTCGGGTTTTCTCGGATAACGACCTTAAATCGTAGGCCCTCGGAACCCCTATCAATTGGGCTTCTAGCCTGTTGGGGTATTCCGTTCACCTAAAAGAGTGATAAATCTAATAAAAAAAAACAAGAAAAAATGAAGAAATAATGAAGAAAATAACAATGAAAATATTGAAGGAAAAACGTCATTTTTTAATGACGTGAAAATAGAGAAAAGGGAAAGAGAAAAAGTCTGAGCTCCCAGAATGATTTACCTTCCTCGCAATGGAATCCCTTCCTTCCTTTTTCACAGTGGCACTTTCCTGTTACAGGATGACATGTTTCTCCACCGACACACTCACACAATTCTTGACAACCTCTTCCATACGTGCCCACAGAACAAACTAACAATAATAATAAAGAAGTGAAAAATGATAAATTACTGGAAGATCACTGGCAATTAAACTAGCTTAGCTGCCCGACAGACAGACAGACAGACAGACAGACAGACAGACAGACAGACAGACAGACAGACAGACAGACAGACAGACAGACAGACAGACAGACAGACAGACAGACAGACAGACAGACAGACAGACAGACAGACAGACAGACAGACAGACAGACAGACAGACAGACAGACAGACAGACAGCGATAAAGATTACTTAGTTTGACAGGAACAAATGGCACAAATACCAATACATTATTACGTTTATGTATAAAAGATTTTGGGTTTTAACACCAAGTGAATTTTTACAGAAATTTTCATGGTGTTAAAACACAAACTCAGCTAGATCTTTGTTGCCACGTAAAATTTAAGATAACAAGACGCCCGCTAGGCGTTAACTCGCGGGCTACTTTTGAACTGGCAGGCTGGCAGCGTGGCATACTGTATATATATATCAACCTCGTTCCCTCGGTGTTTAGATATGATAATTTTTGTGGTCTTTGTTCCATTGCCTTTGTCTACTTTGTTGACCTGAATAATTGAGAAATATTCAGGTCAACAAAGTTGTTGTTCATGTCAGCATTCGTCTGCATAAAAGCAGCTAACAAGCTTAATAATCCACCATACATCCATGGTTACTGTATCTCTTACAAAAGGTATGAAGAAGCATATAACCAATTAACGAAAGCTATCACTTCTAATTTGCTGTAAAATTGGAAGACAGCATTCAGATTTAGATGAATAAATTATACTCGGCTGAATTAATTGAGTTTTATGACAAGCCAATCGCATTATAGAATGGACCAGCCGATCCCAGGGCCATTTTCGCCGAACGAGGTTGTATATATATATATTTTTTTCGCCAAATTTGTCAGTTGTCAGAAGTTTCCGGTTTAAATTTGTTCAGCTAAACTGGGCTCAGTTGTGTCTTAACTACAGTTTAACTGCTGTTTGGGTATTTAAATTGTAGTAAACTTCTGTCATAAAATAAACTTCAATCATGATTGGCAATAATTACCCCTCGAATAGCAAAACTAAGCAAGAAAAGCTGCTTTGTGCGACTGCTTTTTTGCAGTTACGGCCCCGATCGCCGCCGTTTGAATTCAAAAACTGCCAATCTCTTCAAACCTTTCTCTGACGTATATCACTCACCAGCTCCACACTTGCTCCCAGTCTTTCCCACAGGACAAACGCACTCGCCATTTAATGCATTGCAAGGCGCATCATCCATGCAGTCACACTTTTGGTCACAATGATCCCCATATGTTCCTGGTGGACACCCTAATGAAGGTAAAACCAACTCTAACCATTGAGCTACATGTACTAAGATGATAGAGTGAAGGTTACATATGTGTATAACCTGTAACCTTCTGATGACTAGTGAGATGCTCTAACCATTGAGCTACATGGACTAAGATGGTAGAGTGAAGGTTACATATGTGTACAACCTGTAATCTTCTGATGACCAGTGAGATGCTCTAACCATTGAGCTACATGGACTAAGATGGTAGAGTGAAGGTTACATATGTGTACAACCTGTAACCTTCTGATGACCAGTGAGATGTTCTAACCATTGAGCTACATGGACTAAGATGGTAGAGTGAAGGTTACATATGTGTACAACCTGTAATCTTCTGATGACCAGTGAGATGCTCTAACCATTGAGCTACATGGACTAAGATGGTAGAGTGAAGGTTACATATGTGTACAACCTGTAATCTTCTGATGACCAGTGAGATGCTCTAACCATTGAGCTACATGTACTAAGATGATAGAGTGAAGGTTACATATGTGTATAACCTGTAACCTTCTGATGACTAGTGAGATGCTCTAACCATTGAGCTACATGGACTAAGATGGTAGAGTGAAGGTTACATATGTGTACAACCTGTAATCTTCTGATGACCAGTGAGATGCTCTAACCATTGAGCTACATGGACTAAGATGGTAGAGTGAAGGTTACATATGTGTACAACCTGTAACCTTCTGATGACCAGTGAGATGTTCTAACCATTGAGCTACATGGACTAAGATGGTAGAGTGAAGGTTACATATGTGTACAACCTGTAATCTTCTGATGACCAGTGAGATGCTCTAACCATTGAGCTACATGGACTAAGATGGTAGAGTGAAGGTTACATATGTGTACAACCTGTAACCTTCTGATGACCAGTGAGATGCTCTAACCATTGAGCAGATAGCAGAGTGAAGGTTACATATATGTACAACCTGTAACCTTCTGATGACCAGTGAGATGCTCTAACCATTGAGCTACATGGGTACAGTCTGTAACCTTCTGATGACCAGTGAGATGCTCTAACCATTGAGCTACACGAACTCAGATGGCAGAGTGAAGGTTACATATGTGTATAACCTGTAACCTTCTGATGACCAGTGAGATGATCTAACCATTGAGCTACATGGACTAAGATGGTAGAATGAATGTTACATATGTGTACAACCTGTAACCTTCTGATCACCAGTGAGACGATAGAGAAAAGGTTACAAAGTTCGTTGGCTTAATTGACGAACAAATAAGTTTGCTAAAAACCACGTACCATCTTGACACTTCGGTCCAGTCCTCCCAGGCGGACACAAACACTTCCCATCAGTTGATCGACATGCTATCCCTTCAGCACACTGACATCTCCCTGTACAACCCACACCATATGACCCACGTGGACAATCTAAATAATAAGTAAATTAATAATCTTCACTCAGTAATTCAGATATTTCATTTTTATCCACAGCGGTTTTACTCAGGTCACATGGACGAACTCCTGTCAATGAAGTGAAACAAATCGCTAGCAATATTTTCACGTCAATGAACAGATAAGCACGTTCAACTTACATTCCGTGCAATTCATTTCCGTTAAGCCCGCTGGACAATTGTACAGACAGTTGCCAGTGACGTGATCACAATTAATGTCGTCAGGACATGTGCATTCCTGCTGGCAACTGTCACCATAGTAACCATCTTGACATTCTAGAAATGTAACGATCAAATAATAAAAACAATAATTAAAAGTCAGTCAGTCTGTCTGTCTGTCTGTCTGTCTGTCTGTCTGTCTGTCTGTCTGTCTGTCTGTCTGTCTGTGTCTGTCTGTCTGCCTATGTGTGTGTGTGTGTGTGTGTCTGTCTGTCTGTTTGTTTGTCTGTCTGTTTGTTTGTTTGTCTGTTTGTTTGTTTGTTTGTTTGTCTGTCTGTCTGTTTGTTTGTTTGTTTGTTTGTCTGTCTGTCTGTCTGTCTGTCTGTCTGTCTGTCTGTCTGTCTGTCTGTCTGTCTGTCTGTCTGTCTGTCTGTGTGTGTGTGTGTCTGTGTGTGTGTCTGTGTGTGTGTGTGTGTGTCTGTCTGTCTGTCTGTCAGTGTGTGTGTCTGTCAGTGAGTGTGTGTGTGTGTGTGTGTCTGTCTGTCTGTCTGTCTGTCTGTCTGTCTGTCTGTCTGTCTGTCTGTCTGTCTGTCTGTCTGTCTGTCTGTCTGTCTGTCTGTCTGTGTAAGTCTATGTGTGTGTGTGTGTGTGTCCGTCCGTCCGTCCGTCTACTTACTTTCGGTGCAGATCTTTCCCATAAAGCCAGTTTTACAACTACAGCTGCCAGAGACAACATGACAACCCACAGTGGACTCCACTGCGCACGCGCACACCTCTTTACAACCTAAACCAAACGTGCCGTTGGCGCACACTAAAAAAATAAAAAATCTTTCTCAACAATTGTTTCAATAGTTTCTTCAGTCCTTCATAGTCAACTGCACATTCAACTCGTCACCAACCTTCCGCACATCTTTCTCCTCTGAAACCAGGTGCGCACGCGCATTTACCAGTCACGTGATGACACTGTGCGTCGTTCTCGCATGGGCATTTGTCATAGCAATCTTGTCCATATCGTCCCACGGGGCAACCTGAAGATAATTGAAATAATGAAAAAAGCTTTATGTCGCTGATTCAAAATAACTTTCTCCTTACGGAAGCGGAAACTTGAAATGAAATTTAAAATGCTTCTGATTGGTCGCTTCCATCAGACAGCCAATCAAAAGATGCGTTATATTACATCTATGTACCAAGGTTAATACCATACAGACTTACGGTCAGCACATAGATCTCCAAAATATCCTGCAGCACAATCACATTGCTCGTTTTCCAAATCACAAATGGCTCCGTTTTGGCAATTATCGCAGGTTAGCAGACATCGAGGACCAAACGAACCGGGAGGGCAACCTAGGAAATAATCAATGAATTGTCATTGTTATCCCTAGTTATCACTGGTGATCCCGTTGGGTTTGGTTAAGCTTTCTAAGCCATTTCGAGATAAAGTCTAATCATTTTGATTGAGGTTTTATTTGCTTGGCTTTATTAGCTTTATGAAAACTATGAGAATAAACGTCTATTTTTATGATTAAATCTTACGTTTTATATTTTTATTCGAAGTGTCGCTAATTTGCAACGTGCGACCTCCTTCAGACCAACCAC
>JAYKKM010000048.1:1752500-1760000 GCA_035772405.1 Chrysogorgia sp. JL179-B06
AGGTTGTACACATATGTAACCTTTACTCTACCACCTTAGTCCATGTAGCTCAATGGTTAGAGCATCTCACTGGTCATCAGAAGGTTACAGGTTGTACACATATGTAACCTTTACTCTACCATCTTAGTCCATGTAGCTCAATGGTTAGAGCATCTCACTGGTCATCAGAAGGTTACAGGTTGTACACATATGTAACCTTCACTCTACCATCTTAGTCCATGTAGCTCAATGGTTAGAGCATCTCACTGGTCATCAGAAGGTTACAGGTTGAACACATATGTAACCTTTACTCTGCCATCTTAGTCCATATAGCTCAATGGTTAGAGCATCTCACTGGTCATTAGAAGGTTACAGGTTGTACACATTTGTAACCTTTACTCATCATCTTAGTCCATGTAGCTCAATAGTTAGAGCATCTCACTGGTCATCAGAAGGTTACAGGTTGTACACATATGTAACCTTCACTCTGCCATCTTAGTCCATGTAGCTCAATGGTTAGAGCATCTCACTGGTCATCAGAAGGTTACAGGTTGTACACATATGTAACCTTCACTCTACCATCTTAGTCCATGTAGCTTTATTACCTTCGCATGACCTATAGTCGCGCGCCAGTTTGAATCCTTTTCGACAGGAACATCTCACTCCATAGTAAGTCTCACGACAGAGCTGAACACAACCACCATTCTTATTGATACAACTGTTTGTCAACCAGGAACGGTCATAATAAGGGTAAGGTCGCTCTGTTATTGTATGACCTATCAGTGATCCACCATTACCACTTTTACCATTATTAGCACTTTTGTCACGATTACCACTGTTACCACCACTTGTGCGAGAATTAATAGATCTTCCTATAATAATAATATTGCGAATCGCACCAGTTCATTTGACTCAAAAACTAGAGGTTAAATTAAAATTGTTACTGCATAATTCCCTTTTATGTATAGGCGTTATTGCAACGCTTTTGTAGGAGTTTATATTATTCTATGAGAAGTATAAAGATGATTAGATGTATTTACCAACACATGTCTTTTTATCTGCAGCAAGTTGTTTCCCACCAGGGCACTGACATCTGTAGGACCCTTTTAAATTGACACAACTGTCACTACAACCTCCGTTCTTCTCGTTACATTCATTGATATCTAAACCAAGTAAAAATAAGAATTGTCACATTTCTATATCTTTCCTCCGCCCACTTGTTTTTCCTCTGGACAGTTGTTCCCCATCCCTGCCCTCTCCTTTCCTTATGTATTGACATGCTCCCTCCTACTCTCGCTCCATCCCACACCCCCTCTTCCCACTCTCTCCCCTCTTCCTCTTGTTCCCTCCCACTCTCCCCTCTTGTTCCCTCCCACTCTTCTTCTTCACATTCTTTCCTCTTTCTCCATCTCTTGCTTTATCTCACTCCCCTTCTTCCTCTTCCCATCCTTCCACTTCTTCCAATTATCCCCTCTTCCTCTCGCTCCCTCCCATTTCCCCCTCTTCCTCTTGCTCCATCCCACTCTCCCACTCTTCCCATTCTCCCACTCTTCCTCCATCCCACTGTCTCCTCTTCCTCCATCCCACTCCCCCTCTTCCTCTTCCCACTCTTCCTCTTGCTCCATCCCTCTCTCACTTGCACGTTCTTTGATCCCTTATTCTCACTTTTCTTCTCTCCTCTCCCTTCTCTCTCCCCCTCCCTCTCCCTCCTCTCCCTTCTCCTCCCCTGCACAATCCCTCACACACTTGCTAGCTATATCCCATCTTTCCTTGGTCCTTCCCCAAATTAAAAATAGGTACACAGTGCGTACATGCGAAGACTAGTTCTAACATAAATAAATTATGAGACCAGTTTTAAAAGTTGTAATCCTTAATACTACTACTACTACTAATAATAATAATAATAAATTTAGCTTTGCGGACGTGCGGCACGCACATGTGCGGATGTGCGGGACGCACAACTGCGAACTTGGTTCCAGACTCTTCTCTATACTTTGACTTCTGGATAGTCATAAACCTTAATAGTCATAAACTAAAGAGTCATAAACCTTATATTAACACTCACCTAAGCAACTCTTCTTATCATCTTGCATCTCATAGCCAGCGTTACAGGTGCAGTAATAACCACCAACACTATTGCAGCAATTGTGCTGACACCCACCATTCTGGGTTTTGCATTCATCCACATCTGAAACACAAAATAAACTCACACTGTTAAAACCACAAAAGGCAGTGGTTAGGGTAGGTTATGGTTTATTAGGGATAGGATTGGCTTCACAAGATTCCTGATTGGCTGTGGTTAGAACAATCAGATTAGATCTTCAGCACTCACTCAACCTCGTTCCCAGGGCATTTTGCCTCCACGGTGGAAGGTCGGCGAAAATGGCCCTGGGATCGGCTGGTCACATGACACCCAGAATTTCTGGGTGTTTAGATATGATAATTTGTGTGGTCTTTGTTCCATTGCCTTTGTCTACTTTGTTGACATGAATAATTGAGAAATATTCAATGCTCTTCAGAGTTGTTCATGTCAGCATTCGTTGGCATAAAAGCAGCTGACAAGCTTAATAATCCACCATACATCCATGGTTATCTCTTACAAAAGAAGCATATATCCAATGTATGAAGAAGCATATATCCAATTTAGCGAAAGCTATCACTTCTAATTTGCTGTAAAATTTGAAGACAGCATTCAGATTTAGATGAATAAATTATACTCGGCTGAATTAATTTAGTTTTATGACAAGCCAATCGCATTATAGAATGGATCAGCCGATCCCAAGGCCATTTCCGCCGACCTTCCGCCGTGGAGGCAAAATGCCCTGGGTACGAGGTTGAGCACTCACTCTAATTCTAAAGATTTATTTTAAAGTTTTCGTGTCCCTAAACATACCGTATCGACACTGGGGTCCTTGAAATCCTCGAGGACACAAGCATCCCGCGTAGCTCTGGGAACATCGCCCACCATGAAAACAAGGTCTTGTGGAACAGGAGTCTGGAACAGGAGTCAGAATTCGTTTTATGATTGCCACTGATCTCTAAATAAAGACTGGATCGAGCAACTATTGTTTGGATGCTGTGAAAAAATGAAGCCAGGAATATTTCGCGAAGGCCATCTTGAAGGGGCTACGCTATATAGTTTTCCTATAGGCGACAGAGACTATCTGTCTCTGATCTTTTAAGAGCCAGTAAATATGTGAAGTTGATCGTCCAGGTTGTTGTAGTCTTGAGAAAGACTATTGTTGGTGACTGATGTTTCGACGGCCTCAGCGGAATTGACGGCCTCTTGACTCTGAAGATGACCGCCGCTGAGGCCGTCGAAACGTCAGTCACCAACAATAGTCTTTCTCAAGAGACTACAACAACCTGGACGATCAACTTCACACATCTAATGATACTCCTAGGTTCAAACCATTTACTTTATTAATGAAGCCAGTATTAGTGAATGGCGCCATATTGGATTGACCACCGTGGTCACTCCAACCCACCATGGTCACTCCAACATGGCCGCCACGCGCTAATTTCGTCTTCATTTTCTGAACAATTGTTGCTCAATCCAGTCTTCATTTAGAAATCAGTGTTCTAGACACTTAAAGAAATAAGGAAAACCTTAGAGTTGATGTTTTAAAAAAAATGCTTACTCAAGGAACAGCCAGAACGTCGAGGATATTGAGCCCAACCTTGACAACATCGATACTCAGTTCTGAATTCAATCTTGGGTACATCACGATAAGTTAAGTAATAGAAGGTCCTAGGAAAATACGGTATAAAAATAATCAAAGGTAAAAGGTAAAAGACAAGCACTCAATGACGTCAAATTGAAAAGAAAACCACCGCTGTACATCAACCTTGAGCCGTCGAGCAAACTCGAAAATGGCGGCGTCCAGAAGCATAAAATACGAGAATGAAAACGTTATTTCTCGAGTACAAGAGCAGATATCGTAAAAATATTAACATTTCTAAACATTATACTTATAGGACTTTTATTTATTACTAATTTTTGGGGGGTACAGTTCCCTTTAACACACACTGCTGAGTTGATGGAACATTGTTGACTTGAGTAGGTTGAACTCATATGTAACCTT
Organism: Chrysogorgia sp. JL179-B06; assembly: GCA_035772405.1. Lineage (NCBI taxonomy): Eukaryota > Metazoa > Cnidaria > Anthozoa > Scleralcyonacea > Chrysogorgiidae > Chrysogorgia > Chrysogorgia sp. JL179-B06. The sequence continues at coordinate 1,756,565 of JAYKKM010000048.1, forward strand.
CACTCTACCATCTTAGTCCATGTAGCTCAATAGTTAGAGCATCTCACTGGTCATCAGAAGGTTACAGGTTGAACTCATATGTAACCTTCACTCTACCATCTTATTCCATGTAGCTCAATAGTTAGAGCATCTCACTAGTCATCAGAAGGTTACAGGTTGTACATATGTAACCTCCACTCGTCATCTTAGTCCATGTTGCTCAATAGTTAGATCATCTCACTGGTCATCAGAAGGTTACAGGTTGTACACATGTAACCTTCACTAGTTCACTCTACCATCTTAGTCCATGTAGCTCAATAGTTAGAGCATCTCACTAGTCATCAGAAGGTTACAGGTTGTACACATATGTAACCTTCACTCTACCATCTTAGTCCATGTAGCTCAATAGGTAGAGCATCTCACTGGTCATCAGAAGGTTACAGGTTGTACACATATGTAACCTTTGTCCACGTAGCTCAATGGTTCGAGAATCTGACCGCGATCATCAACTTTTCATCACTGTTATTAAAACAACTCTGTACAATAAATCTATTAGATTTCTAGCTAGAATGGTCTAGCCCACTTACCGTTGTTGATTTGTGTAACACAACTGCCTTGAGCTAATACAATCTGAACCGGTAAGAACTCGAACATTTTTCGTCACAGCCTTTCTTTCAAGGCGGCGTTCATATGTCATGACTTTCCGTTCAAAAGGACAAACATTGCGCCTAAAAGCAAGGAAAAGAAATATCACAATTGTAGTTTGAAGGTGAAGTAATAATACAAGATGTTAGAAATAATACGAGAATGAAATTTCTGCAAGTTGTAGCGTGATGTTGTTCAGCGCAGAAAATTTCCGTTTTAAAGACATTGGCGACAAAAACTAAGTTTGTCTAATATGAAAAAAACTCGTAAAATGATAGAGTAACACCTTTTACAACTTTTATGTATTTTATTTCGTTTTTGAAATATTTCTGTTTGTTTGTTTGATATGTAAATCTGACGTCAGGTGCAGGGTAGAGAATTTTCACTCATTAAAATATTAGTTCCATCTTCAAGTTTGTTCTACAAAATCACTGAGATATAAGACATTTTTAATATGACTACACATGACTTCAGAGACCATCTCATTTACATATCAAACAAACTGAAATATTTCAAAAACGAAGTAAAATACGGAAAAGTTGTAAAAGCCTTGTTACTCTATCATTTTACGAGTTCTTTCATATTAGACAAACTTAATTTTTGTTGCCAATGTCCTTTAATAGGGTTAGGATTAAGGTTAGGTTAGGGTTAGTTTTAGGGTTCGGTTTAGAATATTATCAAAAAATAGGCGCGCGTAAAAAAGTCCCAAGATGCTACCGACCATCAAAGATGCTACCGGCCGTCTACGGATTCCAAATGTGCTTCGCCGCTGCATCCTCCGCAAGCGTCTTTATGCATAAACCGAGCGCAAATGATCGCGTGCGGCCGACACTGGTCACGAATGAGAAGCGCGAGGTGACACATGTTCCTATCTCCTTCCCTCCCCGCTATCTCCTTCCCTCCCCCTATTCCCCTTACAGACGTCTGGTTCGCCGGATCCTGTCCGGGAGACAGATATTTTCGAAGGATGTGAGCTTGATGATAACCCCTGTATCGTCTGTCATTATTATCCTTGGTTTCTTCCCGTGAGAAACTCGCAGCTAATTATATCAATTACCGTGTCACCTTAGTCTTGTTTTCGTAACCTTTTTATTATGCTTTGGTATATCTTTCCATGAGAAAATTGCTGTTAGTTATCTAGTCGCGAACATCGTCATCGCGCTCTTGTTTCCTTAACCTCCCTAATAGGAGTCGGGTTGTTTAAGAGCAATCTAGTGAGTCCACCACGATATCTTAACCTTTTAACACTTGCTACAATGTGTTGTATATATATACACACTGCTGAGTGAATGTGCAGGGAGCTTGAAATATGTCTGAGACTGGAGACACTCTAACCATTGAGCTACTGAGACTCAGAGTCTCAGATGGAGAGCGAAGGTTACAATGATGTTCTGGTTCGATTGATATATAAAATTTACTGCCTATGCGGCAGTCACTATATACCAGTACATACTATATATCACTCATTATTATACCCTCACATATAATCCACCAATCACCTGTCTCTAAATTTCATTGGTTGAAGTACTTTCTCGTGGAACGTGATGTGTTTTTTCGAGTCTTTTTATTATTATTTTTGATGACCAGCAACCTTTTGACTGTTTACGTGCGAAGAAACATCTTTATGTTAAGATATTTTGTTCGATATAATAAAACACCCACTGGATTCCTCTGAGCCCAATATTACAAAATCTTTAAGTCTCGACTTGCAATATTATAGGCTCGACCTTCGGTCTCGCCCAATATTGAATTCTCGACTTAAATCTTTTGTAATATTGGGCTCAGAGGAATCCAATAAGTAATACTATAGATCAGTACATTGTCATCACTGTGATATATATTGACTGCCACATGGGCAGTACATATATCAATCTAATCAGTACAACATTGTAACCTTCGCTCTCCATCTGAATCTAATGCATGGTTAGAGCACCGCACTTGTCATCAAAAGGTCACAGGTTGTAGTACACATATGTATCTTCGTTCAACCACCTGCTCAATATTTTCCTCTATATAGGGAATCACAAAACAACTGTAGGCCGCTTTACTGCACGGAAGACCTTCGCTCAAAACGTCAGACCTCCTACACACTATTTCGGCAGTACACCAACTTTTTAGAGATTCCGAATGGTTTTTGGCTGAATGCCCGTGAATCTAAGGCTGCGCGACAGAGCTGAGTTCATTGAGCTTCGTTTCCGGCAGGTATTTAGACTAAGGCTAATGAACGTTGATGCCATTATAGACACTTTATTTGCAGTTTTTAATAGTATTATGGTTGCGAAGGAGAGCTATTGACGCCAACGCGTTAGCTGCCACCAGGAAATGGATGACGGAATATGGAGATTATGCATCACATTCCAGCTGGGTAGACAAAGTCTACCTCTCAGAAAGTGCGCCAGTCTTGGAAATGTTTATGGGAGTGCGCCGGGTTTGTAGGTTTTGTAGGAATGCGCGTATTATCATTATTATTAATGAGTTTGAACTAGGGGTGCTGGTAGTAAAAATAGTGAGAATTCAGTGTTATAGCGATCGTCCAGTAAAACCTCTCGTTGTAGTCTTCCAGTGGAGAATCGAGGAAATGGGTGTTTGCGTTTCTAGGAATGATCTAAATTTCTAGAAATGATCCAAATTTCTAGAAATCATCTAAATTTCTAGGAATGATCTAAATTTCTAGAAATGATCCAAATTTCTAGAAATGATCCAAATTTCTAGAAATCATCTAAATTTCTAGAAATTATCTAAATTTCTAGAAATCATCTAAATTTCTAGAAATCATCTAAATTTCTAGAAATCATCTAAATTTCTAGAAATC
>JAYKKM010000048.1:1765000-1787500 GCA_035772405.1 Chrysogorgia sp. JL179-B06
GGTTAGTATTAGGGTTAGTATTAGGGTTAGTATTAGGGTTAGTATTAGGGTTAGTATTAGGGTTAGTATTAGGGTTGTTAGTATTTGGATTAGTATTTGGGTTAGTATTAGGGTTGTTAGTATTTGGATTAGTATTTGGGTTAGTATTAGGGTTAAGGTTGATCATTTATCGAGAAAGCGCCAACCTTAATGGTGGTGAAAACGACGAAGTTGAAAACCATTAACCAAGAATACCATCACGAATAATATTGACTAGCACTTATTAAACCTGCAGGGGTGCGTTCTCCCCTAGCTAGCTGACTTGACCCGGCTCATTTGGACAAGACCTAAGGCGATGAAAACATGAATGATTGATAATTGCCATTCATGCTTGAAACATTGATTGAGAGACAGAGGCTCAGCTGGAGGGCGAAAATTGATTCGTTTCACCATAGTCTCTAGAATTATATTGTCTGGAAACGCGACGAACATCAAGTGGCTAACAACAAGCTGCAATTTATGTTGAGGATGCCCTGAAAGTGCACAAATCTTTTGTTTTACGTTCATTAATATTTATACAACACGGTTGAGTGACTAAACCCAAACGCTGCCATTGGCTGCTTGCTTCATTATACAGAAAATACAATGTGTTCAGCAAGTGTGAAAGTGCACACATTTGAATAAACGCGAACAAAGACTTTGGCCGCGTTTCCAGACAATATAATTCTAGGTACTATGGTTTCACAAAGTCTGATCATATTATTCAAAAACCAATCAAAGTTGTTCAAGGAACCTCGTCAAACCAATGGGAAGAAATTAATTTCCTCGTTTTGTAAGGAAATCTCGTATTGCTACGACAGTAATGTGAGTAGAGTTTATGGTATATTTCGTGTGGTTAAAATGTTTGGGGTTTTAATTAAGATATCCGGGACCAGTTCCGAAAAATACAATTAACATCACCAGACCTTCCAGTTTGGAATGGCGCCCCGTCGAAACATCAGCCCCATGTTGGGGGTTACGCATTCCTCAAGACCTGCCAATGTCATACACTCCTGACGCGAGACACTGAGACACACACACGTGACACTGAGAAACAGCAGGCGTGACATTAAGCAAGAACACGAGTTAAATTGAGACGAAACACGCGTGACACTGAGAAAAACTCGCGTGACATAGAGACACAACACGCATGACATTGAGACGCAACACGCGTGACACTACACGCGTGACACTGAGAAGAAATGCACGCGTGACATTGAAGCGTAACACGCGTAACATTGAGACGCAACACGCGTGACATTGAGACGCAACACGCGTGACACAACACGCGTGACACTGCGTCACTTCAAGCAATTTAATGTACATCTCTTACTTGGATAACAAGATGATCTCCACATACAATACTCAACAACCAACAGCAAAGCACCCGCAATACCTCCCAGAATCAACAGCAAAAATGTCCCACCGATCTCGTTCAGCCCCAGGCTACTCGGCTCATGTACCATCTCTGAATTTCGACAATGTTGCGGAATCCACTTGGTGATGAGTTTGTCCAAGAAGCCTTCGTCTTGGAGTTCCAACACAGCCAATGAAAACTTTTGGCGCCAAATGAACTTCTTGGAGAAAGCTATTCCGTAACCAGAAAAGAAGAATGGCTTTCCGGTAATTTTCAGGTCACAATTTTTTTGATAGGCGAGAAATTTCAACATGGGAATGTCGCCAAGAAACGCTTGGATTTTTCTGGAAAGAGAGAAATTGGTTTGATGTGAGAATGGGAGGTAGGACTATATTTCCCAACGAGCATCCCTCCAACCTCTGTAATGGCTGGATGGGATGAGCGAGATGGAATGATTGGATAGGATAAATGAAATGGATGGGATCGATGAATGAGTAGAATGATTGGATGAGATGAATGGGTTGGATGGATGAAATGAATGAGATGGGTGGAATGATTGGGGTGGATGATGGGATGATTGGAGTGGATGGCAGGATGGGATACATGCATGCATAGATGGGCGGGTGGATATTGGTTTAAAGATGGACGGACGGCTGAAGGATGGACGGAAGGATGGACGGACGGACGGGTGGAGGATGGACGGATGGACGGACGGGTGGAGGATGGACGGATGGACGGACGGACGGACGGAGGATGGAGGGCGGAGGATGGAGGATGGACGGAAGGATGGACGGACGGACGGGTGGAGGATGGACGGATGGACGGACGGGTGGAGGATGGACGGATGGACAGACGGACGGTAGAGGACGGACGGACGGAGGATGGACGGACCGATGGAGGGCGGAGGATGGAGGGCGGAGGATGGAGGGCGGAGGATGGACGGACGGACGGACGGGTGCGTGGAGGATGGACGGACGGGCGGATGGATGGACGGATTGAGGATGGACGGATTGAGGATGGACGGACGACGGATGGAGGATGGACGGACGACGGATGGAGGATGGACGGACGGATGGAGGGCGGACGGGTGGAGGATGGACGGACGGGTGGATAAACCAGAACATACCTAGATTCCAATTTTTTAGCAGCTTCTAATAAACTCTTGACCGAATTTCGTTCTAGAGATGCAGCCATTCTCTTTAACGACGGGTCAGAATTCCCTCGAAAATAGTCCAAACCAGATGAGTCAGTCAAAATAGAAAACGTGAAGTCTTCGCTTGGATTTTGGAACTACAAAAAAGAAAACGGCATATATTCTATTTTGCCCAGTTTTGAAACCACCTGTGGTAGTTTTCAGCAGAAATATATACACTAGAATATGCCTCAGTAATTGAGAGCGAATAATGTTAATGGATTTAACGCACTATACAGATACATCAAGGCCAAGGACGCGCCCTGTTCATAACCCTATACAACGACCACAATACTCCACAATCATTACCTTGCTATCATGTATCCCAGACAGAGTGAGGCCGCGTTTTTCCGTCACCTTTATCGCGGCCAAGTTCGCCGTGAACGAACTGCACGCAAGTATGGCACAAAACGCAAACAACGCAGCGAGCACGCGCGCTGACACACTTCTCGGGCCCAGTTCCTCGGACGCTTTTTGGAAAGCTAGCGACCACGTGTAACTGATGATCTCCGAAAGAGTTAACGACCGATGACGTTTGTGTGGCTTGAGTAGATAACGTCTGCGCATGCGCAGTCGTTCCGCCAACCACATCACAAGGACAGACATGACACCTAGTAGCAATATACTAAACCATAGCTCCGGCGAGAAAGTAGTAAGGAACACGAACTCCCAGACGCTGTGTGAATACGGCCGACTCGAAACCAGAATTCCATTCGAGGATTCCATATATGGATGCGAAAAATCGACAACCTTCGACCGGTCAGCGGTTATTGTCAACAGGTGTAAAGCGATTTCGGCATCCCCTCGTATCAGTTCCCCGATCATGCCAGTCCACGCGGCCGGCTGCGAGTGCGCGCTTCGATTGAGGCTGCCGAACTTCTGATCCTTCACGAAATAAACATGCGCGTCAAAATCCAACAGTTTTTCAAGTTTCAGTAAGAACTCCATCATGAAACCGCTACAGCAGAATTCGTGGTCAGCAGCAGCAGCAGTAGTAGTCATCTCAGATGCGTCATCTGGATTGGTATAATTTCGGCACAGGTGGCCAATCAGACAGTGTCCTGTTTCGTCAACCCCATGCGACGAGGCGTAATTTACCCAAGGTTCCCCATAGTGGGTCACGACTGTAAAAATTTTGCGCGAACTCAGCAAAGACTTGTTCCCATTCCACTGCGTAAAGATCGTGCTGATTTTACTGTTCAACCACGAGCCCACGCGCAACCAGCGGCGTTTCCCAAGAAAGGAAAACACTTCGAAGATATCATAAGTGACATTGACACGGCTTCCTTTCGAGTCGAACTCAACGTTTCCCGTGTGGCCTTCAAATTTATCACGAGAAATCAAACTAATAAAGAGAAGATAATAATAGGTTTTATTATATTGGTGAGTTCGTTTTCAGGTAAAATAATACACGTACGCTGATTGGTTACTGAGAGGTCCGCAATATATGACGTCATGCCGCCAGCCTATTGGCTGAGAGGGCAATACGCTTTTCCGGATCGGTAAGTTTTGGCGGGAAAATTTTGTTGATTTGAACAATTTGATTTGAATGAAAATAAATGAGAGCTAGACATCTTCATTGAAAATACCGAGCAATAAAATGTGCTGGAACATCATTATTGCTTTTCTTTAAAGTTTTCAATTATCTAAAAGCACAGAAAATAAATGCCTAACTGATGTAAAAGGAAGCGAAGCATACTAGTGAAGAAGTAAGGTAAACGGCAGCATCTGAAGAAGTTGAAGACGAAAACAGCGTTAAAACAGAGAAGAAAATTAACCAAAAGCCATATAATAAATACTTTATTAACCTCGCTCCTTCGTCACTCGGTCTGTACGAAAACCTCGCACAATTTTTTCCCCAAAGTGGAGAAAAGTAGAAATATAAATATTATATTATATTATATTATATTATATTATATTATATTATATTATATTATATAATACCATGATCGCCTCGGATTCTTTTGTTCTCTCCGGGAATGTAAACCTCGTATTTTCCTCATTACCATGCATACGCCTTTGTCTTCTAAATTTCCCCGGGAAATTTAGTAGAAAACAAAAGATTTCTTTGTCTACTAATTTTCCCTCATCAACCATGCAGGGGAAAATTAGTAGACAAAGAAATCCTTTCTCTTTTACTAAATTTCCCGCTTGCATATCTATTATAGATATAATATTATAGATATAATATTATAGATAGTCGTAGAACTTGCATATCTCACAAACACAAAGCATCTCCCAAAGGTATAATTACTTCAATCAATAGTAATAAAACTCGTAAACAACTTCACTGAACCATACAAAATCAAACACCTAAACTTATCTCAGCATACTTCCCTGAGTTTTCCTCGGCGATTATAATATTACAAACTGATACCATGACTTGTCGGGAAATTAGCGATTAAATTGCCCTTCGCCTCGGGAAGATTTGTAAAAGTCCTCGGGCTTCGCCCTCGGACTTTCACAAATCTTCCCTCGGCGGCGGGCAATTTAATCGCTAATTTCCCTCAAGTCATGGTATTACTTATAATAATATTATATTATATTATATTATATTATATTATATTATATTATATTATATTATATTATATTATATTATATATGAGGTGATAAACCTCTTTATACAGTATCTTTTTACCTTTTCAAGTTCTTTTTGATTTCATCCATGTTGTCTTTTCCATCTCTCGTGTTGCCATGTTTGGCCACTTCAGCCAACCTTTGAATAATGCTAAGACTATCTTCCAGATAACTCAAGTTAACCACTTCCGGGGACGAGCATATGCCACCGGAGTGACGTACATCGATAGCCAATAGGCCTTCGGGTAAGAATGACGTCATATGCCCACATCCGGCGACCTTGGGAATGACCCATTTCCAAGAATCATCGCCCATTCCCAAATGATTGGCTTGTTTGAAAACAACCTGAAGATCTGCGGGACACTTCACGATGATGGCGTCGGTGTGTTTTGTTTTAATGTTTTTTAGACGGCGAGTGATTTCAGTTTCGTGGTCATCAGAAACACCCACATTGGTGATACAATAGTCTAATTTCTCGACGTGTTTGAACCCCAAGCGTTGAATGAAGTGTTCCATGGCCTTCCCTTGTTCCTCCAAGGACGGTTTCATCGAGACAACGTTTGTAAGAAGGTCCTAGAAATAATAATAATAATAATAATAATAAATACGTATTAGGAGCATTATACAATAGTCTCAATGCTCTTACAACATTTTCAATGTAATACCGAGCGTTTTAAACAAAGCCCGGTAGTTTTTGGTATTGAGAAATATAATGCTTATTTAGATGGCGAATCAAACAGTGTTTTTAATAACTTTTAGTAATATATACCTTTTATTGTACTGTACTGGCGAGTTTTTTGACTTTCTTAAATTTGACATAATTTTCAATTTTGTAACATATCCTAAGTAGTTAGTTTTTTTTTTCTTTCATTGTAATCCACATTATAAATTGGCTTACCTGCTATTAAATGTGGAAGTAGGTAATAATAATAATAATAAAATATAATGTTACTTATAAAACTAATTACAGTTTCATTATAAGATAAAGCCTACTACATATATTACCACTATGAACAAAAAACTATTAATTTTAAAAAAGAAAAGTCTTAAGTGCTGACTTAAAACTACTTAACATATCAATGCTTCTAATTTCCTGTGGTAATGAATTCCACAGTTTTGGTGTGGTAACTGAGAATGTTCTGTCTCCATGAGTCACAGAAATGATTAACATGATGAACAAAATTATTAACATGATGAACATAATACCAGAGTCAGAGGAAAAGGTGCGGGAGAAAGGGGGCAATAGTTTTTGAATAATTCTAATTAATAATTCTAATTAATAATTCTAATTAATAATTCTAATTATATTTGTTTACATTCGGGAATTTCTTCAAACTGCTTTACAAAAAAGCAGACAAAAATTAGTATTAATATAATAAATTTAGAAAGATATGATTAGTCAGATTGAGGAAGCCATCAGAGGATATATTGTTCAAAACCCTGAAACATCGCAAATCATTCCAAATTTTAGCATCGACATATGCAAAACTTTTTTTCAGGAAGAGAGATGGCAAGAAAAGGAAATGGATGGAAAGGAAAGGGATAATAATGGGATATGGATATATAAGGGAATGGATGGTAAGGGCAGGAAAGGGATAGAAAGGGAAGGAAAGGGATGGGATGAAAAGGGCAGGAAAGGGATAGAAAGGGCAGATAAGAGATGGCAAGGGCAGGAAAGGGATGGCAAGGGCAGGAAATGGATAGGAAGGGCAGGAAAGGGATAGGAAGGGCAGGAAAGGGATAGGAAGGGCAGGAAAGGGATGGGCAGGAAATGGATGGAAAGGGCAGGAAAGGGATGGGATGGAAAGGGCAGGAAAGGGATATTAAGGGATGGAAAGAGAAGGAAAGGAAAGGAATGGAAAAGAAAGGGATGGAAAGGTATGGGAAGGAAAGGGAATGAAGAGAATGGGAGGAAAACGGTAGCGACATCGAAGGCCAATCTAAATATTATTTTATATGCATGCAAATTATCCTTTCTGGCCTCGTTACAAAGAAACGATTCTTTGCAATTACAGACACACGAACGAGGTCAGAAAGGCTAATTTAAATGAATATAAAAGAATATTTAACTTGGGTGCCATTATGAAAGTGATCTATGAAAGAAAACCAGATTGTAACTTACACGTTGGGAATCAAGAGGTCTGTTCCTAATATCAAAGACAACAGGTGAGATTGTCCATGCTAAAGATGAGAGCAACGAGGAAGAAACAGCTAAATCCGTTATGAGAAAGGAATTCTCCTGTAAAAAGTCAAACTTTGAGAACTGTCTGAGGATGGGCATTAAACCAGTCGCCTCTCCCTTAATCCCTTTAACGTGGATGTCAAATAATGCCGACTGAATAGGGTTCGTCTTCCTATAGTTCTCCACAAATGTGTGAAAGATGTGTTGTCGTTTGTCTTCTGTGAGTAGAGTTACATTGCGTAGACGGCCAACTACAACTCCTTCGTTGCATTCAACTTCTTTAAAAACTAGGCTGAACAATATTACAAGAGAGGCTACCATTTTGGGAATCTGTCGTTTCGATATCGCTCGTACAACAATCTCGCCTTAAATTTACAGACAGGATATAGCTCTGTTATTTCTGCTAAAAATACAACCTTCTTCGAAGGAAAGCTTTAAAAAAACAAGCTGCTCTGGATTATTCGGTTCACTATGAAACAATTATCAATTTTTCTTCAAAAATGTCTTCGTAAAATAAAATCTTCTCCAACTGAGATCTTCCCTCCTCGCGCGTTTCTTGAAACTACACCAACAGCTGCTCTGAATTATTGGGTTCACTATCAAATCAATGATTTATTTCATCGTAAAACGAGCTTGTCTTTTAACCTACACAACGAGTAGCCCTGCTGGAATCTTCTTTACTCTCCGTTGCTTGAAACACTAGCAGCAGCTCCAGCGAATGATCGAGTCCACGTACTGTTGAGCGAATTCTGTTTAAAATAATCTTCCCTTTCAATTACAGAAAGACTAATTAATACTTTTAGTGTCATCAAAAATACTGCTCTGTTCAATTGACAGGGTCGTTCAACTGAATAGAGTTACAGAGTATCATGTTAAAATGCAATATAAAGTTAATGAAGAATGACAAGACATATGTGCTTCGGTTTAGTCTTTTAGATTTGCATTCTGGAGGAGATTATAAGCAAGCTAATTATATTAATTAGAGACTTTAAAATTTACAGCGGGCGGTAACCTCAACGACAAATTACCTCCTACAAAGCGAATGAATAATTATTTGTCTCAGAGTAATTCGTTCTGTTTACAACACTACTAGCATTTTCACGTTAACTCACGGAGAGATCACTGAGAAATGGTCCTTATATAAAACGTTACTTCAACACTGATACTCCAATCGCTTCAGCATAAAACAATCTTCAAGTATCACTGCATCAGTATATACCTGTGATCGGCTAGTGCAGTGCTCTGACCACTGAGCTACGGAGGCCGTTGCCGAGAGCCTAATGCCGGGATTAGATTTTGGGTATATTACAAGTAATATTTGGCATTTCACTCGATTAAACTACATGTTCTAAGGATTTATGGTGAAGGAAAATTTCGAGTGTTGGAATATATACATTTTAAGACCAAACCGGGACCCCGCGACCCTGCGATGCTAGTGCAGTGCTCTGACCAGTGACCACTGAGCTACGGAGGCCGTTGCCGAGAGTCTAGTCCGGGATAAGATTCTGTATATTACAAGTAATATTGGGCATACTACTCTTGACCTGAAGATTACGACCACTGAAAACGTCAGACACCAACGAAACAACAACAGTCTTTCTGAAGACTACACTAATCTAAACAACCAACTTAATCAAAAATCGATCTTTTAACTCTGAAGATGACTACCACTGAAGCTGTCAAAACGTCAGTCAACATCAACAACAGTCTTTCTCAAGACTAAGATGATCAACTTCATCTGATACTCTTGACTTTGAAGATTACGACCACTTAGGCCATAAAAATGCCATGAAGCCACCAACAGTCTTTCTCAAGACTACACTACCCTAGACAATCAACTTCATGAAACATCAACTGATACTCTTGACTTCGAAGGTGCATGACCGTCACTGAGGCCGTCGAAATGTCAGTTACGACCAATTATAGTGTTTCTCAATAATACACTAACCTAGACGATTAACTACAATAAACATATAACTGATCTGATACTTTAAACTGAAGATGATTGCCCGACTCGTCATCATCATCATCTGGTATTCTGACGAAGCCAGGTCCCTCACGGTGTTCCTCTCCATAACTCCCTATCTTCTGCGTCTCCCTTCCTTCTAAAGTAACTTCTACATTCCTTGATGTCATCCTTGACTTCATAACCCATGGCCATACCAGTTATAACTCTGGCTACACGATTTTGAAGCGTTTGTATCCTAGTCGCAAAAGTAGCTGACATGTTATCCAATACAATATCACAAGAAAGAGAGGCAAGTAAGAGAGGCAAGTAAGAGAGACATGAAGCAAGGGAAACAGAAGAAAGGGGAAATAAAGAAAGGGTCTCGAGCCCTCTTGGTCGTTTTCCTTCCATTCTACCTTCAAGCACATTTTTCATCAGTCCATCGTGTCTCAAAACATGCTCAATCCGCCTCATCTTTCGCCTCTTGATCTTGCGGATCTCTCCAACTCTAAGTAGGACTCTTCATTCGTAACCTTCTCTGTCCACTTGATGTTCTCCATCATCCTCGATATCCACATCTCCAAAGCGTCTATTCTTTTTCTGTCTGCTTTCTTGAGGTTCCAGGTTTCTGAGCTGTATAGGAACACACTCCACACAAAGCACTTAAACAACCTCTTCTTCAATTGTGGATCGAGACTTGAAGTCAAAAGAGTTTGACCGACTAACGCTTTCAAAAGTTAGTCATTATATATTATTATTATTATTATTATTATTATTATTATAAAAAAAAAAAAAAAAAAAAAAAAAAAAAATTATTATTATTATTATTATTATTATTATTATTATTATTATTATTATTATTTGTAAATAATAAATAGGTTTAAGTAGTCAAAATTTTGTATTACAAAAAGTTAAAAAAGAAACAGATTAACTATAAAATAAAAAGTATATATATACATACGAATTTAAAAATATAGCAAAGTGTTTATAGTTATCAATGTCCAAAAAGTTTGTGTTTAAAAATTGCCAAGCTACTTGATTCTCGTGTAGATAAGGTCAGAGAGTTCCAATCGATCGCTGCAAAGGGGATGGTCATCCATTGACCCCAGTTCCTGCGCGAGATGGTGGTCACCTAACATCTTCTTTGCTCCGTGTGTTATGATTATGAACATCTACATTCCTTACTAACTGAAAATCGTAGTCAATTTGATTGTTTATAATTTATACATAAAAATATTACGATGCTGGGACCGACGAGCTGATTAACAACAAATGCGACACTCCAAGATACAAAGCATTAACAAAATTGTCCCATGAACTTAACAAGTCTAATAAATGATGGCAGAAATCTAATTTAACTACTGTACGACCCGTATATATATATAATATTACCCTACCCACACAAGGGACTTTACAACTATAGCGCCCTTTACAACTATAGCGAATATTTTAAATATAGCCCTCATTGTCTGCGAGGTAGTTGAGGTACTACTTTCATTGTCTGCGAGGTAGTTGTTGTACTACTTTCGACCAAGTTGATCTATACGATCAACGATAAAACTTCTGCACTTCAATGATGATAAAATATTAATGAAAACTGTCGGAGATTAGCTAGAGAGCAATCATGATCACGCTGAGCAGACATAAATGGATGTGTGCAGTGGAAATTAGTTTAAAACAATCTCTAAGCGACATTGTGCTCGCTTGCTGTGCGACATTTAGAAATCTTATCAGATTAACGGCTGTCGATATATCTTCAAAGCACCGCAAATGCGAAGTCCGAATTCAGGAAAGCATTAACTACGATGTTCTCTACAGACGGGCCGCACTGAGTTGTTGGGGTTTTTAATAGGGCATGGCCTTTCGCGAAATCATGTATATACGGACATCTGGTTTTAATTCGCAAATTAAAGTTTGAAAAACGATTAATTTATCTTAGTCTCGAGGCAATAACGATAGTTTTTCGTAATTAAAAAGAGTGATCGTGGCTAGGAAGTCCAACCGATATATGACGGGGGCCGCTTTATCGAATGGGAAATCTTGAAAGAGTTTGGGTGGTTTGCTGTGAACCTATGAGAGAGTGTGTTTAATATCAAAGATACAGTCACTATTCACCGTGATATACAACTGTATAATCAAAACGGCCCACTGGATTTGTTTATGCAAAAGGTTCGTGTTTGTCTTGTGTCATTTATAAAGCATCACGGAGACTTGACAGGGAAGCGATAAGAAAAGTATAAAATGGTTTTTATTAGAAGGTTGTCTAAGTCCATGTACGGTACTTTTCGCTATTCAATTCGATTAAAAAGCAAATTTTATCTTTTTTAACTCAGTTTAATTTATTGGGACGCTATTAAAACCAATATATATATATATATATATATATAGCTCCCTTGACTGTGGGAAATGATTGTATAGGTAACTAACAATTATAGCGTTATCTCCTTTCGCTGTGGATATAGTCCATATATATATTATTATATATGAATAAATATGAAAGCTGCTAAGTTCTCAAAAGAACTGGATATAATATGAAAAGGAGAAATAAGAGAACTTCAATGTGTCGAAAAATACTTATAGTAAGAGTACTGCACGTATATTAATGGATGACGTTTAGGACGATGTGTCTTTCTTTATACGTCAGATGAAGAATGAGAGCAATGCGCGCGATATATATATATATATAGGAAGAAAGAAGGAAAATTTCGGTGAAGGAAAATTTCGAGTGTTGGAATATATACATTTTAAGACTTTAAGGCCTTCCGGCTGGAATTGAACCCGCGACCCTGCGATGCTAGTGCACATGACCACTATATATACAGAACTCGTGACTAGGCTCTCCGCAACGGCCTCTTAGTGCTTACGTATATAAGAAGTTATTTCTTATTTCTCCTTTTGATTTCATATTATATATTATGAGCCCACCTAAAAATTCGTTGGTGTAATGCCACTCAATGCGAGACAAGTAAAAACAGATTTAAAACATATTCGTTGCGAACGAGCAATATCTTCAGAGCATTAATTATTCACGTATGTAAATTTACACCTATAAAAATATATCTCACAGCGTTTTAAATGTCTGAATGGCATTCGTGAATTCAATTTCTGTTTCATAGAAATACAAGCCTATACAACACCATCGTCGGCAACTCATGCATGTGATCCTGTTAAAATAACTGGCAAAGATTTTCAAATGAACCAATCAAAGTTCACATTGTTTCTTCTGCAACTGACAACCCTGAACGGCGGAGTTCTACTCATGGAATGTACTAACACCACCACCACCCCCTACCACCACACAGCACTGACCATCCTGTACCTGACAGACACCCCGATCACCAAGAACACAGAGAAATCCCTAGCGAGGGTTTTAAGGACAGTATCGAATGGAACAAATACAGATGGTAATGTAAGATTACGAAGCATGGTTCTTCCGAAGCAGTCTCGTTCGTTGTACCATACTCTACGTGCTCTCAACGATTGTTTATCGCGCGAGGAAACTCAGAGGGTGATTATCATTTTGGATGTCGATGAAGACAAAGTGAAAGAGATATCGTTTCTTTGTAGCTGTTTTCATGCTCTTATGTTTGATATTAGAACGCGGCCAAGAGAGGTTGACCAAGATCGGGTAGGTTTGTAGTATAACTATGCTCACCGCGAGTGTAAATTTACACCAATTCGGTTCCCTTACAGAAGCATGCCATTTTACACCAAGTGCATGTGTTAGTGTATAGTGTAACTTTACACTTTTTGGTGTCATGCCCATAGAGGCATGCAACAATTTACACCAATTTTGGTGTTGGGGCAACACTCCCAGGTTTTGTTACTTATCAATTAGATTATGAAATTCCAAATATTATTTGTAATATACACAGAATCTTCTCCCGGCATTACCACCATATATACAGAACTCGTGACTAGCAGGCTCTCGGCAACGGCCTCCGTAGCTCAGTGCAGGTCAGAGCACTGCACTAGCATCGCAGGGTCGCGGGTTCAATTCCAGCTGGAAGGCCTTGATGTTGCATTTTTCGCAACTGGTCCCGGTTTGGTCTTAACATGATGTATATATTTCAACAGTCGAAATTTTCCTTCACCATAAATCCTTAGAACATGTAGTTTAATCGAGTGAAATGCCAAATATTACTTGTAATATACCCAGAATCTTATCCCAGCATTACCACCACTATATATACAGAACTCGTGATCAGGCTCTCGGCAACGGCCTCCGTAGCTCAGTGGTCAGAGCACTGCACTAGCATTGCAGGGTCACGGGTTCAATTCCAGCCGGAAGGCCTTGATGTCGCATTTTTCGCAACTGGTATATAACATCCGCATAACCTTTCTTATATATTGCTTCTTAAAGATGTTCCCGAATACGTTCACCATAAAACCATCACTCATACGGCTTCACGAAGCAGTCGAGCGGATCTTCGGCGAAATCGGATGGACGACGATTGCCGATATGGAATGTTATTCGCAAGAGGAGAGTAACATTGAAAACATTAAGCAACAACTGGACACCATAAAAGAAAGGAAATTTCCGTTCATTTTTATAAAATGTTTGGATAACCTAGATGTTATCCTGAAATACGGCAAAACAATTGGTCTAACAAGTAGTGAATACAGATGGGTATTTCCCGGGATATTATCCCTTGATGGTATCCGCGAGTACTTACCGAGAAACGTCATTGGGGTTGATTTGCCGGGGTCTCTAACACGGTATGGTTTCACGTCAGCAGCAGAAGAGGAGGACGGTCTGTTTTTGAAGGACGTGCTCGGTGTCCTGGAAAAGATAGTAGCAGAGAATTCTCTGAACTTGTGTGACGACTGCAGTTCTAAAAGATTCACGACATTTTTAAGGAGGTAAGGTAGATAAACTTACAAGAGAGCTGGTTTGGGCAGTCGGCGCAAAAATTAAAGTGGAGCGGTCTGTTAGATTAAATAAATTAAACTATTTTATGGTGGATATAGCTGATACGGCCCGCTCGTTAACCAATCAGAAAGCGAGATTTTTGAGGGTACGAACAACAACAACAACAACAACAACAACAACAACAGCCATAGCAACAACAACAACAACAACAACAACAACAACAACAACAACAACAACAACAACAACAGCCATAGCAACAACAACAGCCATAGCAACAACAACAACAACAACAACAACAACAGCCATAGCAACAACAACAGCCATAGCAACAACAACAACAACAACAACAACAACAACAACAACAACAACAACAACAACAACAAAAACAACAACAACAACAGCAACAACAGTGAGAGAGTTGATGAGGGATGATGAAAATTAGATTATATATCTATCTACCAAGCTATTTTGGGCACTCTATTTAACGTAAACTGTCTCCTACAACTTTAGCTACATCATCGAGAGGAAGTTCCCGGGATATTCTGGCGATGTCATCTTCGACCTAGAGGGTCGCCGTCGCGGCGAAATCTACGAGATATTCGAGTTGATAGCAATCAACGGGAAACCCCGATGGATTTCTATTGGTTCATTAGAAAGTGGCAGTATAAACATACTGTTTAACCGCTGGAGATTTGAGAAAAATCAAACATCGACCGACAAAAAGCCTGTGCTGCGAGTCGTCTCCAAACACTCACCACCTTGGGTGGTCTATACATCAGAGCAACAACCGTCGACACCAGGTACTTGTCGCATCGGTCGGCTCTGTCGACAATATACAAACATGACGCAATCAAATGGGTCAGCGGAAAAGCCGTACCAGGACTACTGTTGTACCGGGCTCCTGATTGAGCTACTCGGGAGACTGGAAACCGATGGCGGGTTCTCTGGTGTAATACACTTTGTGAAAGATGGGAAGTATGGAAGTAATGACGGTACAAGGACAGAGCAGTGGAATGGCATGATTGGGGAAGTAATGCGAAACGAGGCTGATCTAGCCGTATCGACACTCACGATCACTGCAAAAAGATCCAAAGTTGTTGACTTTACTTATCCATTTCTAGTAGCCGCAAACGGCATTCTTGTTTCGACAGAACCAAATTTGCACAGCATCTGGGAGTTTGCATTTCTAAATCCCTTCTCTGTACCGTTATGGGTGGCGATGCTTGTAGCTGTTCAGGTATTGTGGCGACGATAAAACCCAGTAAGAACAGCATGGACAACAACAACAACAACAACAACAACAACAACAACAACAACAACAACAACAACAACAACAACAACAACAACAACAACAACAACAACAACAACAACAACAACAACAACAGTAGCAGCAGTGACACTAGCAGCAGCGATACCAGCAACAGTAGCAGCGACACCACCACCAGAAGCAGCAGCGATACCAGCAACAGTGATACCAGCAACAGTGACACCACCAGCAGCAGCATCAACGATACCACCAGCAGCAGCGATACCGCCAGCAGCAGCGATACCGCCAGCAGCAGCGATACCGGCAGCAGCAGCGATACCGCCAGCAACAGTGACACCACCACCAGCAGCAGCGATACCACCAGCAACAGTGACACCACCACCAGCAGCAGCGATACCACCAGCAACAGCGATACCGCCAGCAGCAGCGATACCGCCAGCAACAGTGACACCACCACCAGCAGCAGCGATACCACCAGCAACAGTGACACCACCACCAGCAGCAGCGATACCACCAGCAGCAGCGATACCACCAGCAGCAGCGATACCACCAGCAGCAGCGACACAACCCGCACCGACACCCGGCCGCAGCGGCGTCCGCACCAACGACGACTGCGACGCCACCACCAGACAACTCAGGAGAACACCAACAAAGTAAAACTATTAAAATCATAACACATTGGCACTATTAACCAAACTCAATACACATCTTTAGGTTGTCATTGTAATCCTTTGGCTAGCTGAAAGATTACGCCAGAGACGTCGATTCGTCAACGACCCTTTCAAGCGCGACAACACAATCACTTACTCTGACATCATCAACTACACATGGTCACTACTCTTTCAGAAAGCATCAGAAGAAGTCGGTCCCAGTACTTTAGGTGGACGCACCGTAGCTGCCCTGTTCGCCTTCTGCACCATCATCGCCTGTAGTGCATTCACGGCAAACCTGGCGGCCATCAAAGTTTCAGAAAGACGTGGGATCAGCATCACTGGAATACACGATAGTAAGGTAAGGGAAACACCCCCCGCCGACGTTTTACGCAGACTTTGTTTATTCCGTAAAGAGACGTAGAAACCGGGGGGGGGCGTTGGGGGCATGTGCCCCATTTTCCGTTTTTTTTTGCGAAAATTGTTAAGTTAGTTGCAGTTTGAAGTTATCACTGATCTCAAAATAAAGACTGGATCGAGCAACTATTGTTTGGATGCTGCGTAAAAATGAAGCCAGGAATATTTCGCGGAGGCCATCTTGTTGGGACCATGTTATATAGTTTTACTATAGACGACAGAGACTATCTGTCTCTGATCTTTTAAGATGCTAAAATGAATCAGTTGTCCAAGGTTTTCCCGTAATTTAGAACACAAACTACGGCTCCATAACAGTAATAATGAAGCTGTGATTAGTGCGTGGCGGCCATATTCGAGTGAGCACCGTGGTCAAACCTTCGACAACTGATTCATTTTAGCATCTTAAAAGATCAAAGACAGATAGTTTCTGTGGCCTATAGTAAAACTATATAACGTGGTCCCAACAAGATGGACGCCATGAGCTACTTCCGGTTTCATTTTCTGAACAATAGTTGCTCGAACCAGTCTTTATTTAGAGAACAGTGGAAGTAAATAAAGTTGTAAAGGTTTTGCTGTGCAAGATGTGTTAAGTTGTCAATACTAAGAAAAACTCAGAGCTCCAGACAGGACTTGAACCCTCAACCTTCAGAATGCTAGCAAGACGCTCTAACTATATGTCTGTAGATCAGATTCACTGTAAATCCGCATGCCTGTAGTCAGTGATGGATCCAGCTTGATCTGGTAGGGGGGTGCTGAGCGAGCGAAGTAAGATCAGGCCTGCGGTGTGGGGCGCGACCGAGGCAGGTGGAGCGCCGCTGAGGGAGCTACGGCAGGGCGACTGGGGACACACACGTCGCATGCCACTGCAGCAAGGCACTAGTCTGTAGTCTGTGCTGAAGATTGAAGACTTGCTTGCAATTTGAATTGTCTAACTATTGTACGTTATCATGCTATTATCTTATTTTGTCTCTATTTTATTTTTGTTCAACAATTGCCTTGTCAAATCCAAAAAAATGGATTTGACAAGGCAATTGGCACCCCCTTGGCCAAGACCAAGTGCGCACCCCCTGTAAATCAATCACCGCGTGTAGTTTGTCTTTCTTGTATTTCTGGAGGGTAATATTACAAAACGTTTTTTTCTCGCAATATAGTTTCAAAATGCGAACAATGATTTCACATTTGGGTCAATTGCTGATTCATCGACCATTGATTTCTTCCGTGATAGTAGTGATGAGGGACTTCGCAGAATTTATAGACAAATGAAAGTCGTATCAAGGGGAAAACAAGGGCTAGCGAAGGTGGTGAAAGGGTATGTTGCTTTACTACATGCTACCACGACACTCGCTTCTTGGTTGCCTTCCTTGTTTCCTTACTCGCTTTCTTCCTTGCTCGCTTTCTTTCTTGCTAGCTTCCTTCTTTACTTTGTTTCCTTGCTTGTCTCTTTGCTTCATTCCTTACTTGCTTCCTATCTTACTTCCTCCCTCTCCCCTGCATTCCATCCTTCTTTCCTTCCTTACTCCATCCCTCCCTCCCTTTGTTCCGCCCTTTCTTCCTTCCTCCCTCCCTTTCTCCCTTCCTTCCTTCACTCACTCACTCACTCACTCACTCCCGTCCTCCCTCCTTCCCTTCCCTTCCCTTCCCTTCCCTTCCCTTTCCCTTCCCTTCCCTTCCCTTCCCTTCCCTTCCCTCCCCCCCCTTCCCTTCCCTTCCCTTCCCTCCCTTCCCTTCCCTTCCCTCCCTCCCTTCCCTTCCCTTCCCTTCCTTCCCTTCCCTTCCCCCCTTCCCTTCCTTCCCTTCCCTTCCCTTCCCTTCCCCCCTTCCCTTCCCTTCCTCCTTCCCTTCCCTTCCCTCCCTTCCCTTCCCTTCCCCCCCCCCCCCTTCCCTTCCCTCCCTTCCCTTCCCTTCCCTTCCCCTTCCCTTCCCTTCCCTTCCCTTCCTTCCCTTCCCTTCCCTTCCCTTCCCTTCCTCCCTTCCCTTCCCTTCCCTTCCCTTCCCTTCCCTTCCCTTCCCTTCCCTTCCCTTCCCTTCCCTTCCTTCCCTTCCCTTCCTTCCCTTCCCTTCCCTTCCCTTCCCTTCCCTTCCCTTCCCTTCCCTTCCCTTCCCTTCCCTTCCTTCCCTTCCCTTCCCTTCCCTTCCCTTCCTTCCCTTCCCTTCCCTTCCCTTCCTTCCTTCCTTCCTTCCCTTCCCTTCCCTTCCCTTCCCTTCCCTTCCCTTCCTTCCCTTCCCTTCCCTTCCCTTCCCTTCCCTTCCCTTCCTTCCCTTCCCTTCCCTTCCTTCCCTTCCCTTCCCTTCCCTTCCCTTCCTTCCCTTCCCTTCCCTTCCCTTCCCTTCCCTTCCCTTCCCTTCCCTTCCTTCCCTTCCCTTCCCTTCCCTTCCCTTCCCTTCCTTCCCTTCCCTTCCCTTCCCTTCCCTTCCCTTCCCTTCCCTTCCTTCCCTTCCCTTCCCTTCCCTTCCCTTCCCTTCCCTTCCCTTCCCTTCCCTTCCTTCCCTTCCTTCCCTTCCTCCCTTCCCTTCCCTTCCCTTCCCTTCCCTTCCCTTCCCTTCCCTTCCCTTCCCTTCCCTTCCCTTCCCTTCCCTTCCCTTCCCTTCCTTCCCTTCCCTTCCCTTCCCTTCCCTTCCCTTCCCTTCCCTTCCCTTCCCTTCCCTTCCCTCCCTTCCCTTCCCTTCCCTTCCTTCCCTTCCCTTCCCTTCCCTTCCCTTCCCTTCCCTTCCCTTCCCTTCCTTCCCTTCCCTTCCCTTCCCTTCCCTTCCCTTCCCTTCCCTTCCCTTCCCTTCCCTTCCTTCCCTTCCCTTCCCTTCCCTTCCCTTCCCTTGCCTTCCCTTGCCTTCCCTTGCCTTGCCTTGCCTTGCCTTGCCTTGCCTTGCCTTGCCTTGCCTTGCCTTCCCTTCCCTTCCCTTCCCTTCCTCCCTTCCTTCCTTCCTCCCTCTTTCCTTCCTTCCCCTCTCCTCTGCATCCCTTGTTTACTTGCATGCTTCCTTCCTTCTTCAAACCATCCAATTCTCCGTCCATACACCTCAGTACTAATTTTTGCTTCACCCTTCACCCTAAACCAACAGGGAATGGACAGCATACCTTGATGACATCCCTATACTGAAGTACATGATTTCCAAACAGACCAACTGCAAACTAAAAATAGTTGGCAAACCATTTTTTGCTTCTGGCTATGGAATTGCGCTGCAACAAAACTCAACCTGGAACACGCGTCTAACCTTGCTCATCACAAAGCTCGCTCGTGAAGGTTACATCCAAAAGTTGCAATCAAAATGGCTACCCTCCAGTTGTAGTGATTCCTCTACAAGCCCCATGAGTACTGAGAAACTGGGCATCAATGAGATCGGTGGCGCATTCCTTATAGTTGCATTTGGGTGTGTCGTCGGCAGTCTCGTTTTAGGGGTAGAGTATGTAGTTTGGCGGGCAATGGTAAGTAGAGCTGGAGCCATCGATGCAGAGACAAGAAAGAGTGATGTGAAGCAAATATTGAACTCGTTAACTAAAGTATTCATACTGTGGGATGTTAAAAGTTCTACTAAGACAGCTACAGCTACCGAGGTAACTCTAAGGAACTTTGGAACTCTAACAGCACAACAGAGACATTTGGGGGATTGTATGTGCGAAGGTAGTAATGTAAAGGATCTCACGTAAAGAACATATATGCAGTGAAAAATCAGTTGGAAATAAACAGCTTATTTAGCAAGTGCCTATCTCACACATAGCTTGACGCTACTCTGGCTTTAAAAAGTTTTAAAAACCTAAAGATCGTATTGCGAAGGAACAGAGGAAAGACGCTATATATTCCATTCCGTGCAATGACTGTGATCAGGAGTACATCGGTCAGACTAAACGTCAGTTTCGTACGCGTCTAGAAGAACACCAAAAGGCTGTTTTCTTTTCAAAAAAGGAAAATTCTGCTTTGTCGGAGCACGCGTGCGTAACCAACCATGAGATTGCGTGGGAAAATTCCAAAATTATTACCACTAATCCGCGGATCATCAGAGACGTTGTCTGGAGGCTTGGCATATCAATAGCGCCCACGCCCCATTGAATCGCGATGACGGTGGTTTATTACCAGAAGCTTATTTGCAGCTTGTTAATAGATAACGTCAGCATCGGTTGTATGAGGGTATAAATAGGGATCCTAACTTTACAACGATCACCCATGATGAAGACACTAGATTGGAGTGTCGAAACGTTGGGTCATGGACAGTAACTTTTAAAGTTACGTTCAAAAAACTTTTTAAAGCCAGAATAGCGTCAAACTATGTCTGATTTATCACCTGGTTGCGTTGGGAAATTATCTGTATATAATCGTAATATTTGGGTCATCCTGAGCAAAATAATAATATATCTTGTCAGTAGAAAATTTCATCTTCATGGACTTTTTTACTGTCAAAGTTATCGGATGTGATGTCACAAGAGGCATTTTTGTGGCAAGTAACAAAAGAAAACTGGTTTGGAATGCCTCTTGTGACATTACATCCGGTAATATATCTGACAATATATATTATAATTTTGCTCAGGAAGACCTAAATATTACGGATATGTAAAATCCCTAAACGTGAGATAGGTACTTTAAAGAACTCTTGAAATTATAAAAACTCACATTTACATTGTAAATTGTATCCTCCACCAACACCATGTCCACAGAATGCCAGAATGAGTTGAAACGGCACAAAACGATGTTGTGTTCGCATGGTATTGCATCAAAATTTTGCGAAAATGACACTTTAACCGGAGCAATTTGAGAACAATTTCTAAACAATGTAAAATGAAAACAAATCCTTTAGTGGTGTCATGTGAACACAAATCAGAGATTAGAGGACATAAAAAATGGTCCGTAACTGCGATCGCGAAACTTTTAATTAAAAAGCAACATTTCAACATACCTTGATTCAATACCGGACATTTTGGCTTTAATTCAACATGTTTTCTTCTTATAAAGTACACAAAAGTTCAAGAGAGTTCTTCTCGTTTCAAATTTCCAGGGAAAGTAATAAAATTGGATCATTGCAGACGACAATAACATGATATTTGAAACAACAAAACATATATATATATATATATATATATATATATATATATATATATATATATATATATATATATATATATATATATATGTAACAGGTAATATTTGGCATTTCACTCGATCAGACTACATGTTGAAAGGATTTATGGTGAAGGAAAATTTCGAGTGTTGGAATACATACATTTTAAGACCAAACCAGGATCAGTTGCGAAAAATTCAACTTCAAGGCCTTCCGGCTGGAATTGAACCCGCGACCCTGCGATGCTAGTGCAGTGCTCTGACCATGCACTGAGCTACGGAAGCCGTTGCCGAGAGCCTAGTCACGAGACTGTATATATGTGGTGGTAATGCCGGGATAAGATTCTGGGTATATTATAGGTAATATTTGGCATTTCACTCGATCAAACTACATGTTGAAAGGATATTCCAACAATCGAAATTTTCCTTCACCATAAATCCTATATGTACTGTAGGCCACCTATATATATATACATACAATCCTATAGGCAACCTGCCTATATATCTCTATATAGACATACAATCCTATAGGCAACCTCCATATAGATCTGTATTAGTATATAGGCCACCTATAGGCATACAATCCTATGGGCAACCTACCTATATATCTCTATAGGCAACCTATTGGCACCTATTCGCCTATAGGCACCTATAGACTTTATTGTAAGGAATGTTATCCATCTGAGCGCTCATGGTATATCATTTAATTATACATATAATTCTACAGCGAGCATAGTTCAAATGAATCCAAGTTTGCCTGCTGCCATTTTTTGCGCCTAGTACTGACAGAAGGGTCTGCGGGACAAATCTAACACTCGCGTGGCAAGGGTTTAGGCGTCAATCTCGTTCCCAGGGGTTGGCTAACACTTCAGGCTATTCACGCTACAGCCGTTTGTGAAATCTCGCGTGGATGAAGCCCGTAGGTAGATTACCTTAAGTAGCTTCTTTCCTCTTACTAATACAATTGGGGGAAA
>JAYKKM010000048.1:1792500-1862500 GCA_035772405.1 Chrysogorgia sp. JL179-B06
GTAAATTAATATTCTTCATTATTTTAAAAGTTCTTTCAAATAAAACAAACTTAATTTTCGTTTCATAGGCACTTTAAACTCTACTACGTTAAAACTATTTCTTAATGAAAAAGGTAATTTGTTCCATAAATTAGGCGCCCTAACTGCGAAAGATCGTCCGCCATAAGTTTTTAAATTAAAATAAATTGCGGTTCATTTAATAATTTGGCACTACTTGATCTAAGGGGCTGATTACATGGAGAAATTTCAGCCCGGCTACTGAGGGAAAGAGGGAGAATAGAAATCACGGTGTCGAAAGCGGTCAAGCGGTAACAAATATGGCATAAAAACAAAGCTATTTAAATGATTTTCCATACTCCGTAATTTACCATACCTCAGTAGCCGGGCTGAAATCTCAGCCCGGGCTGGAATTTCTCCATGTAATCAGCCCCTAAGAGTCCTAGTATAGCGTGAAATCATGTCCGATATATATTTTGGTGCAAGACCATTTACAGTGAAGTAGTATCATTATTGGTGTAATGTAATCAAATTTTCGGGTTCCAGTAAGCAACCTTACCGCTGCATTAAGAACATTCTGAAGAATTCCCAATTGTTCTTTTGGAAGTTCGAACAGCACTCCATTAGCAATATCCAACTTAGATGTAACAAAAGCATGTATAAGAATTTCAGTTGTTTGAAATGATAATGCACCTGTCAATGTTAAGCCCCAGAGGGGGGTATCGGGCATATGTGGGGCATTTGATTTTTCATGCAAATTTTCGATCAAATGCCCCACCTTCGGGCAAAAATATCTGTCAAATGTAATCAAATATCCCCACGTGGGGATTACCTTAAAGAGGCAAAATAGGCCTTTTGTCTCAAGCGAAAGATGCGCGATCCCCAAGAATAACGATCAAATTCCCGACGGTGGGACAAGAAAACACTGTCAAATGCCCCACATGTGCCCGATACCCCCCTCTGGCGCTTAAACATTGACAGGTGCATAAGTATCTCCCCCTCTTGCAAACTCTGTAATTCATTACCAGAGGAAATGAGAAGAGCTGACTGAAAACCGGAGACCCCGGAGGAAAACCCACGAAGCACGGGAGAGATCAACTAATAACTCTACTCACACCTTACACGAGTTCCAAGCTCACAGATGGTCACCCATCCAAGTACTAACCCCGTCCGACCGGGCTTGACTCAGCGGTGAGTGGCAGCGCCCTAACAGCACACGCCACCCGTGCGCCCGATAACATAAAGTATTATCTAACACAAACTATGCTCTTCGTGGTACGAAATAGTATGCTACAAACTTTCAAAAAATTTCAAAACAAATACATGCATTCACCAACCTCGTTCCCAGGGCATTTTGCCTCCACGGTGGAAGGTCGGCGAAAATGGCCCTGGGATCGGCTGGTCCATTCTATAATGCGATTGCCTTGTCATAAAACTCAATTAATTCAGCCGAGTATAATTTATTCATCTAAATCTGAATGCCGTTCAAATTTTACAGCAAATTAGAAGTGATAGCTTTCGCTAAATTGGATATATGCTTCTTCGTACCTTTTGTAAGAGATAACCATGGATGTATGGTGGATTATTAAGCTTGTTAGCTGCTTTTATGCCGACGAATGCTGACATGAACAACTCTGAAGAGCATTGAATATTTCTCAATTATTCATGTCAACAAAGTAGACAAAGGCAATGGAACAAAGACCACAAATATTATCATATCTAAACACCCAGAAATTCTGGGTGTCATGTGACCAGCCGATTCCAGGGCCATTTTCGCCGACCTTCCACCGACGAGGTTGATGCATTCACAACAGTTTACCAAAGCCATTAACTAAATAATAAACCCCTTTGGGAAAGCGTATTACCTATGCAGCAGTATTGTTTAAATGTATTATTCATCTCGTTGAAATAAGAAGTATAATTGATGCACTTTATCCCCACTCTACATTCAGAAGTTTTTAAATCAATTTCTTGATCCGCAGCTAGGAATACCCACGGTTGATTTTTCTTCGTTGAAATGCGAAGAAGAGGCGGTGAAATCTGCGATACCTCATTGGCAATCCAGGACATTAATCTTGTATCGAAGGAGCCATTTCGCCACATTCCAATTTTGAGCCATCCTGTCGCGTTCGCGATGCGAATCAACTGGAAAACATCATAGTTGCTTCCTGTTCGTGCGTTGTATTTATCAAATGAGACGAGACCAGTTTCACCCAAGAATTTCGTTTGCAGGAGTTTTCTGACGAAGGAAATTATTTTAAGTTTTAATATTGGTGCAGCACAACACAACACAACACGATCATACCATATCATATTATATACATGACAAAATTACTGGATTCTGATTGGCTAAGAGGTGTGCAATAAATCATTAATTGTACTTGAGTGCAATCAATGAGAGTGCAATTATTTAAGTAACTCGTGATATTTCAAAATTTGCCAAATATCACTCCGTGTAAATCCTTAATTGCACTCGCTATCATATGATTACCTACCTATACATACCATACCATACATGCCACACCACAACACACCACACCATACCATACCATACCATACCTGCCATATCATATCATACCACACCATACCACACCATATCATACCACACCACACCACACCACACCACACCATATACCATACCATACCATACCATACCATACCATACCATACCATACCATACCATACCATACCAACCATACCATACCATACATGCCATACCACACCACACCACACCATAGCATATCATCATACCATACCATATCATACCACACCATACCACACCATACCATATCATACCACACCATACCACACCATACCATGCGATATCATACCATACATTCCATACATGCCATACCATACTATATACCATACACCACCACATCATATCATACTATACCACACCTTACCAAACCATACAATACTACATCATACCATGATACCACACCTCACCTCACACCACAACATACCATACCGTACCATACCATACCGTACCATACCATACCGTACCATGCCATATCATATCACACTATACCACATCTCATCATACCACACGATACAATACGACACCATATCATAAACTATACCACACCACATCTCACCATACCACATCTCACCACACCATATAATACGACACCATACCAAATCACCCGATACCTAACCGTGGTCATACTGCTAATGTCAGATGTTAAAACAATAGATTTGAATAGATCTAACGTTGACAGTAAGACCAGATGCAACTGACCAGATGCAACTGATCCACATATACTAAACGCGTGAACAAGATATGGGCAACGGCCTCCGAATCTCAGTCGACTAGAGCGCTGCTGTGGAGATCCACAGCAGAAATACCTTGTTGTATTTTTACAACTGGCCCCAGTTGGGTCTTAAAATATACATTTTAGGCTTTAGCACTCAAAATTTGGCTCACCAACTTCTTATTTATAATCTCCCTAGTAACGATTATCGAAATACCAAGTGTTGATCTTCATTATTTGTATTTACCTTCTCATTGCATATCCATGGAGTATAGTTCCGTGGCTTCCCTTTGCTTTGGCAACCAGTGTTAACGCATCGCTCAAAAACGGAATATTCACGGCAAAGTCTATTGCACTACCTTGCCCTGAAAATTCATCAAACTCGCTCAAGCGAACAGAAATCAAATTCTCCGGCAACACCTCCAAGTTGATCAACTCAACGTTGTGATGAAATACGAACCAACGATATCGACGTCCCAGCATTTCAAGCGACTTGGCGATCGAAAATAACGAACTAACATGTGCGCGACACTCTAATACGAAACAGAAGATCATCTCGTCTCTTGCCAACTTCAGGAGCTCTCCAAGAGTGTCTTGCTCGATACTCGAACAAGACGTTATGGTGATGTTTTTCTTGCATAACATGTGAGCTAATATCTCTTGTAAAATGGGTCTCATTTCTGCAAGTGGTGGAACCAAACTCAGCATGTTAGTTGGTGCAATCTAGAATGGTTAGAGTAAAACAAAAAAGTCGGTGAAGTTAAATGATTCCAGAAATGACACGACACACATACTGTCGGTAGTAAAATTCGAAATGAAAATCACTGCTGTTATTTCTAAAATAAAGCATGAAGCCTGGTTCAGAGCATAAGCATAAGCAACGAAAACAAAGCATGACTTTTCCTCTGGGACGTACGAAGACAAAACAACGAGAATTTTTCTTTGTTTCCTCTTTTGTTTTGCTCTTGTCTTATGCTTCTTATGCTTGGCTTATGCTTCTTATGATTATGTGCATCTTTATGTCGCAGGCTTGACTTCATTCCTTTGTTTTGCCTTTTGTCTTAGTCTTTATGATTATGATTATGCTCTCGCCTGTGAACCGGCTATACAGGGTGTATAAAAAAAACGCGACCTTTAGAAATTAACCTATTGTTGTTAAGAATCGTATGAAGGAGCATAACTGCATAACAAATTTTCAAAGTACTAATTAGTCATATCATCAGTTCCGACAGTTCGAATAAAAATGGTTCAACTGACCACAGAGTAACGAGTTTTTACATTGAGTTTCGGTATAATGTAAAACAGTATATTCCCACGAGCATAAAATCTTGTGCTTAACAACAATGGGTTAATTTCTAAAGGTCGCGTTTTTTTTTATACACCCTGTATATCGTAAGAGTTAGGGTTAGTATTAGGTTGAGGGTTAGAAATTTAGATTCACATATACTTTAAATGGATACTCCAGCCAAAATACAAATGTAGTTCATATGAAAGATCTTACTGACTTTAGTTTATTTCCAAAGTTTCAGCATTCCTATCAATTTAGTTAAGAAGATATGGCTAGTTCGGAAGTTGGAGAGTTTGTCCAATTTCGACGCCATATTTGTTTCTCAAATATGTCATCACTGAGTGATTCTATCTCATATTATGCCTAAGAAGCTCCTCTACTTTCCTGCATGAGGAACTAAATAGTTTATTTCGAATAATTTTCGTCCAAAGAGCATTCACAACAGCTATGCCATCGCCATCAAAACAACTCCACTGCCGATAAAGAATCACTCAATGGCGTCATATTTTCAAAATCAATATGGCGTCAAAATCCTCAAACTCTCCAACTTCAACTAGCCATATCTTCTTAACTAAATTAATAGGAATGCTGAAACTTTGGAAATAAACTAAAGTCAGTAAGATCTTTCATATGAACTACATTTGTATTTTGGCTGGAGTATCCCTTTAAGATTGATGTTAGAGTTAGTATTAAGGTTAGTATTAAGGTTAAAATTAGGTTTAGTAGAAGGAAAATATATAAAACACTGCTTAGGGACGACTTACTTCCAGCTCAGCGGATTCCTCCGTTTGCACACGCGCATGGTTTCGAATATCGATAAACGTCGAGTTTCCCAGACCCAACAGCGTTGACCAAAGCCAATTGTCTTTGATGCTTAGAGTCGATACGACAATAACGCTGCTATCTTTCGTGTAATTTTCCAAAGAATTGAGAGTATCGTACACATTGTTTTTTGAAAAACTCAAGGTAAAAATCTCGACAACCAACGAAGCATTGAAATCCGAGTTTAATTTTGCAACCAGGTTGTCTACCGCAAGCTTTGTGTCGAAGCTGACCGGTTGGTCGCACCAAAATGTCACCTTTGTCGAAGTTGAGTTGGCAAAGGCTAAAGAAAGGATGTTTCTCGACGTAGCCATAACGATAAGAAATAGGATAGTCGACCCAATATGGTTTACTGTTCTCGATGTATTGAACATACTACCAAAAACTATTACAACAAAAAACATCACACTCTCAAACTTCAGGAAGTTACTATTCAACTACTACATTAACGCACTTAACAACATATATGACATAGGCGACCCACGAACATGGAAAAGCATATGTATTGTTTAAAATGCAACATATGAACCCACCATCGTGTTGCTTTTAGTATATATCTTAGCAAATTTGTTGTATTTAATGTATTTAATCTGTGTTGTATATCGCTATGTATATTTAAACTGACTGTTATAATCGTACTTGCTTTGGGGCCGCAGTAATTGGCACTAGCTGTTGCGGTTACCCAGCCTATTGTCTTAATGTCTGTATTTATGTTTGTAATGTGTATGGCAAAGTTAATAAAATAAAATAAAATAAAATAAAATAAAATAAAATAAAATAAAACTATCACCTAATTTCTCTCTAACCGCGTGCCCCAGACCACGTACTTTGCAATGGGATTCACCAACCAGAGGCTTGTCCAGCATTCTATATTACAATGGATCTATGGAAACTTCAGAGAAACGCCTGTATCATCGTTCATAGCAAGATTCCGCGGGTATAACATCATGACTTCCAGTTTTCTATCTTAAATAAAAGAGCATATTTTTCATATTACTTATAAGCACCGATAATTAAAGTTGACGTCAAAACAGTCCTTTGTCGAAACAAATGTCGAAACACAGAAATAAATATCCAAACACAAAAACAAAAAATTCACGTTTCACTCTGACGAAGGTTTAACACTATAAATATCAGATAAATATCGACAGGTTATGATATAAGAGCAATGCCAAGGACGAGAAGGCAAAGGGCGTATACAACCTCGTTCCCAGGGCATTTTGCCTCCACGGAGGTCGGCGAAAATGGCCCTGGGATCGGCTGGTCACATGACACCCAGAATTTCTGGGTGTTTAGATATGATCATTTTCGTGATCTTTGTTCCATTGCCTTTGTCTACTTTGTTGACCTGAATAATTGAGAAATATTCAATGCTCTTCAGGGTTGTTCATGTCAGCATTCGGCGGCATAAAAGCAGCTAACAAGCTTAATAATCCACCATACATCCATGGTTATATCTTACAAAAGGTATGAAGAAGCATATATCCAATCACTTCTAATTTGCTGTAAAATTTGAAGACAGCATTCAGATTTATGAATAAATTATACTCGGCTGAATTAATTGAGTTTTATGACAAGCCAATCGCATTATAGAATGGCGTATATACATATATGATATATATGTTTATTATATAGCATATCGCAATTTGATTGGCTCCTCTACTACCAGCTGGCTATCACCTAATACCAGTAGAGAAAAAGCAAGATGGGGACATGTTTTTTTAGGCCGAAAAAAGTTGAAATCGATGGTTTTTTTTAAAGAAACCCCGAACTGACTAAGTGTTTGGCTATATAATAAAACAATTATACTATTTGCTCTTGTCGTATATGAGCTCATAGCCAACTAGCCGCTTCGCGCCTCATTGGCTATGAGCTCATATACGACTCGAGCTCATGGTATAATTGTTAAATATGCCGCAGTATAACATGTATATATGGTTGAAATGAAAGAATTATTCCATCAAGAACGGATAATTCTTAGTCTCAAGACTAATCTCAACGCAGTCCTGTACATTTCAAACTCACCACTCATGATGAGCATTCTCCCCTCTTCAGAACGACGTAACTACTCACGAAGAGATGGCAGCTGGTGCTTATAAAGCTTGGTTCACACTAGTGACATAAGCCACAAGACGAAACAAAGCATGACTTCATTCCTTTGTTTTGTCTTTTGTTTTGGCCTTATATGCTCACGTGTGAACCTGCAAGCTTTACTAATGATCGAATTGAACACAGATATACTGCAATCGTTTTAGCAGTTATGAAATGTTATGACATTTCATAAAACAAGCTCCAATTAGATGTTAAATTTCTGTTATAACGGCTCCGTAGTCCGTTCTAAGGTCGATATACCTAAAGATCTACGACGGCAACCTAACGACGACGACGGCAACCTAACGACGGCGACGGCGACGGCAATGAAAGCAACACAAATTTTATAATTTGAATCGGAAACCACGGTCGATTGACTAGCGTATTTGACACTCAAACCATGTCTCATGAATTCCAAAACGCTTCAATATTTTTAAAACGATTGTAGTGTCTGTGTTTAAGTCAGTCTTAAGGAACAGCTCTCATCTCTCTGTGAGTTACCGTCGTCCTAAAGAAGTGAAAATGCTCTCAGTGCCAGTGGCGTTGTAAACAGAACGAGGACGGCGTTGAGATTACTCTTGATTTAATAAAAATTATTCATTCTTTTTGTTTCACATAAAGATTCTTTCATTAGGTTGCCGTCGTATAGATCTTAAAAACCCGTTTTCCACTTCAATCGTATCGAAACGTATCTTTGTTTCGTGAGCACTAGAGCAAAACTCATGACTTTGACACGAAAGAAAACGCGACGTTACGTTACGTTATACGTTATGGTTGAAGTGGAAAACGGGCTTTTAAAGTCCCGTTTTATCTCACGATGCAGTAAAAGGCGGGTTGTCCGAGAGCGTTAAATATTCAAGAAATTACCTGCATTTTACAAGCAATGTTTTGGGTTAACTTCTAGTTCAAAATACATCAGCGACATCAGCGACAGGGCAATCGGTGGTTTAAAATCAAGCATCATCCATGTTTAATATTATATCGTCGCGACCCCACAGCGACGCCGTGTGTATGTCGTTAAAGATAATTTCACATGCAATCGATTACGGCGTATATGATGAATTAAAACATAGGGAAAAACAAAGCTAAATTAAAAATACAAATTGAATACTTTAAAAAGGTTGGTGCATGTGTGTAGGAAGTCTAATGTTTCAGCGAAGGACCTTCGTCAGAGAGTGAAGTAAAGTAACGTTCGTTCAGGGCATTTTTGAAGGAATTATGACTACTGGGGCAAAGTATATGTAAGGGGCCCCTTTCATTCCCTATGCAATTTACTGAATTTAGTGTTCAGTACTGTATACTGTACACTAAGACCTTTCTTTCTGACTTTTCATTTAAACACGATAAAACAAAGGAATGTTATAGCGAAGGCAGGCGGGCAAAAACCAAAAATTTTGCTTCACTACCGGAGCAAGGCAAATTAAGGGCCTACTGGGGTAAATGCCCCAGTAGTTATAACGTTAAAAAAATGCCCTGAACCCCACGCTAAACAGTACACAAACCTCTCTGAATATTTTATTTGTATTTATACACTGTCTGCGTAGCACAACATTTTAAAATTAAAAATATCTCAAGGACTATCATGTTTGTTTAATGCGCTCATAAAAAGCTGAGAATATTAATTGTCATCAAACCCCACTTGAATGCACGCCAGTAATAAAATTAATGACAGGGATCGCATGAGTTTAAAGATAAGAGCCCACTCAGCCCAGCTCAATATACATAAATGTATTGCCATATGGAAATAAGTCAAGTTTTAGAATATACAGTCGACTCCCGATAACCTTTTTCTATTTCCCTTGAATGTTCGAGTTACAGGGAGTGGAGAACAAATGACCGGAAATAAGGAAAAAACGATGTTTACTATGTATTTCTATTCATACAGTGTCATTTTAATCAATAACAATATTTCTAATTATTATAAATCAGAACGTAACGTAACGTGAAACAAAACAAAGCAGCAGGACAAGACTAGGTACTGCGAACAACGTCGGGCTACTGCTACAGAGTACATGCGATTCACATTTTCGAGAAATAGTCAGTTAATACGCCCTGACACTTCCTCTCAACTAACGCTTCTCAACTAATGCAAAAAAAGACAGAATACACAGCTGCTTCTGCTTCAACGTCGGGCTACTGCTACAGAGTACATGCGCGAGTTCACATTTTCGAGAAATAGTCAGTTAATACGCCCTGACACTTCCTCTCAACTAACGCTTCTCAACTAATGCAAAAAAAAACAGAATACACAGCTGCTTCTGCTTCAACGTCGGGCTACTGCTACAGAGTACATGTTCACGAGTTCACATTTTCGAGAAATACTCAGTTAATACGCCCTGACACTTCCTCTCAACTAACGCTTCTCAACTAATGCAAAAAAAGACAGAATACACAGCTGCTTCTGCTTCAACGTCGGGCTACTGCTACAGAGTACATGCGCGAGTTCACATTTTCGAGAAATGGTCAGTTAATACGCCCTGACACTTCCTCTCAACTAACGCTTCTCAACTAATGCAAAAAAAGACAGAATATACACAGCTGCTTCTGCTTCAACGTCGGGCTACTGCTACAGAGTACATGTTCACGAGTTCACATTTTCGAGAAATAGTCAGTTAATACGCCCTGACACTTCCTCTCAACTAACGCTTCTCAACTAATGCAAAAAAAGACAGAATACACAGCTGCTTCTGCTTCAACGTCGGGCTACTGCTACAGAGTACATGCGCGAGTTCACATTTTCGAGAAATAGTCAGTTAATACGCCCTGACACTTCCTCTCAACTAACGCTTCTCAACTAATGCAAAAAAGACAGAATACACAGCTGCTTCTGCTTCAACGTCGGGCTACTGCTACAGAGTACATGCGCGAGTTCACATTTTCGAGAAATAGTCAGTTAATACGCCCTGACACTTCCTCTCAACTAACGCTTCTCAACTAATGCAAAAAAATACAGAATACGCAGCTGCTTCTGCTTCAACGTCGGGCTACTGCTACAGAGTACATGTTCGCGAGTTCACATTTTCGAGAAATAGTCAGTTAATACGCCCTGACACTTCCTCTCAACTAACGCTTCTCAACTAATGCAAAAAAAGACAGAATACACAGCTGCTTCTGCTTCAACGTCGGGCTACTGCTACAGAGTACATGCGCGAGTTCACATTTTCGAGAAATAGTCAGTTAATACGCCCTGGCGCTTCTCAACTAATGCAAAAAAGACGGCAGAATACATGCGGCTGCTTCAAAATAAATTCAATTATTTGGACTACAGTACTGTATTTTTTTACTTGTCACGTCTTGACAAACGCGTGGTTGGAGTTATCGAGGGTAAAATTATATATTGAGAATGACCTGAAGGGAAACGAAAATTGCTTCGAGTTAGCGGGGGTTCGAGTTACCGAGGGTTCGAGTTACCGAGGGTTCGAGTTACCGAGGGTAAAATTACAGTGAATGTATGACGGAAATATGAAAGCTGCTAAGTTCTAAAAAGAACTATATATATAATATAAATATAGACCTCTTTCATAATGGCACCCAAATGAAATATTCTTTTATATTCATTTAAATTAGCCTTTCTCACCTCGTTACTGGTTCCTCAGATATAAATCACCAATAAATTCATCCTTACTAGAGTTTTAATTCACTTATAGTAAAGGAAACAAGATAAATTTTTATAACTGAAAAGTTGAATATATACTCGTAACTGGAATAATACATTCAGAATACTGTATGTCAGCTTTTCTGAGATTGTTGGAAAGATTTTTACCAACTTCAGTAAAGTATTCAAAGATTCAGTAATGTCATATTCCTTCGCACTGATAAAACACGCAACCAACTGCATCCCACTGGTGGCGTAAGATAGCATCATCACTGATCACATGATAATGCTGATGATATCGTGCTCTGCAATACAGCTTGAAGCCACATGTGTTACCTAGTTTTTTACCTCAAGCTAGCGCGGGCACGTGCCTAACAATATTTATTTATATATTATTTATATATATATACTATTTATATATATATATAAATATATATATATATATAAATATATATATATATATAAATATATATATATATAAATATATATATATATATATATATATAGATAGATAAAATACATAGATATAAAAAGATATAAGTTATATAGATAAATCATTAAATAATAGATAATATATTGGATAGTATCAAATATAGATATAAGATTAAAATTCATATAAATATATGAAAGATATAGAATACATAGATGAAGTTATTCATTTAATAAGAGACGACTGGCTTGGGGGCAAGTGCCTGTTCGTCCGAGACAGAGGCATTAGATCTAAGTTTGATATTGAGTGTTTTACGAGGTTTAATAAACATAAAGTTCGGGTGATTTGTATCGCTTAATATATATATATATATATATATGCAACGCTCGCTACCATTGTGGCAGTTTGAGCGCTCTGGCCCCATGCGCACTTCACGCTATCTGGATGTTCTGACCGCCGGTGCTATCCCACAAGCGGTTGTCAATGACGATCGCAAGTGTATAATAGTCCAGCCAGACTCATCCAGATTGTTCCAAGCTACACTGATGAGCTGTGGTACAGCGAAACACGTGTCTGTAGATTGAACCATAATATATACCATATATATATATATATATACAACTGCATGATAGAGTAACTTTATATGTTAAGTGTGATGTCATCATGGTTGAGGTATTGACAACTTCCTTTTCGTCCTCCTACGCGTTTTAAATTGTTTGTGTGAAATTTTTTTTTCTTGTCACGGCATTTCGAGACGATTTCTGAACTTTTTTTAATCAAACGGAATTCTCTGTCGGCTTTTATCAGATGTAGTTTTTCTTCTAAGCAGAGCACTAAGCATTAGAAAGTGCAAAAAAAAATAAATATATAGTTCAACAACAGGAACAGTTAAAAAATACTTTTTAAGGTTTACGTTTTTGGGGGCGTAACCCCTTCTTCAGAACGCCCTGAAATGTTAAAGCTTGAATGAAAATATTTTTAACTGTTCCGGCATTGTTGAACTATAATAAATCTGTGGAACCTTAATGACGATGTGTAAAAACCATTGGCAGAGTGCTCAATGGAAATCCAGAGCATGTTATAGTAACAATTCAAAGACTCAACAGTTGTGACTAGAAATTTTATTATTTGTTAGTTTCGTGCCACACGCAATGTGGGCAGTACTCTTCAGATAAAATGGGCGAAAGATTAGACCATTTTATCTGAAAGAGTACCACATCATTTGCGTGTGACACGAAACTATCTAGTAATAAAATGTCTAGTCATGACAACTGTTGAGTCTTTGAATTTATATATATATATATATATATATATATATATATATATATATATATATATATATATATATATATATATATATATATATATATATTATATATATATATATATATATTTATATATATATATATATTTGGTCTTAAAATGTATGTATTCCAACACTCGAAATTTTCCTTCACCATAAATCCTTTCTATATATATATATATATATATATATATATATATATATATACAATATTTCTTTGTTTGTAGTAGATAAAAGGTGCTCAATACTGTGAATATTCAGCAGAGCAATATGAAGTTATCTTAACTTCACTCAATCGCCTGAAGATCGTCTCGACAAACGAGGCGTGAAACTCGGAGTAGCGATGTTTCAGTTTTAAGATATTTATTAAAAATTTATATATATATATATTGTTGTAGTAAATGTTGAAGTGGACATGCAGACATCTACGATTGTCAAGCTCATCAAATCCTCTCCGGGACTCAAAAATATTTTTCTGAAGATATGAGCTTGACAATCATCGATGTATTGTGTGTGTCATTGTTGTTCAAACAATGTTATCAAAAACGGCCTCAATAATTCAGTATTTGCGAGGCGCGCGCTGTTTAATCTTTAAAAACTGGTTAAGTTGACGTGTGTATCGGTGTATCAATTAATCAAATGTGGTTTTCCCTTTCAGAAACAGCAACAGTATATATATATATGAAGACACAGGTTTGCGGACAACACACTAGGCAAAGATCGAGCACTGACGATGAAATATACTTGGGGCTTTCTCGTCTTTGTCTTAGCTACCGTTTTCGTGATATCTCATGCAAGTGAAGACTACAATTTCCAATTCAATAACCGCGATGTGGAACGGCAGACGCAAGAGAAGCGAGCTATGAGGTTGTGTGGATTGATTAGTACAAGGAAAAGAAAATGCCGAAGATTTGTAAGCGAAGATTGTATATATATATGTATAATAAATTATATCTTGAGATATCTGTATGCACCATGCGATTTATTTTTGCGATTGTCACGCTGCGTGATCATGCGGAATTCACTGTTGTCGTGCAAGATCTAATATCATGAGCCGATCTGTATTAACAGCGCATCATGTGTAGAACAAACAACATTATCAATCGATATGCAAAAGCATATTAAAACTTCTAATGGCATTTTTAACAAAACAGTAACGTAAATGATTGGGAGCCGAAGAGAAAATGGTTGGGTAACTGAAAATTCTAAGGGCCTGTTTATATGATCCCGCGTGAAAATGTTGATAATAATTGATAATAATTTCTCAATGAAACAAAAAATAATTTTATTCGCATAAAAAGCATCCCAACGAATGTTTTTTTCATTTTGTCACTTTTTGGATATTTTAACGGGTTCAGACGACGTTTTAAATTTCAATTCACTTCATCCCCGTGTACCGGGATGTTGCGTTTATATGGAAAAAATCTATCCCGGTGTACCGGGATCTCGGTTGCTTCAACCGGGATCCGGGTCAAGCATATAAGACAAGTCCCGGTCTCCATATAAAATTGCACAACTGCGGAAATAACAGGAAATTATATACAAGCCGAGATCCCGGTATACCGGGACGTCCCGGTGTACCGGGATCATATAAACAGGCCCTTAGACCTAAACGGTTGGGTAAAAAAATCACTTCTCTGAAGGGTTGCGTAGCAAAATTGTTATGACCATTTACATAAAAAAATTAAGAGTTCATCATTTAAAATTGGAATCTCGTCATCCGTTCTCCTTAGTCATCATTGTACATTAGCTTTTGTTATTGTATTCCTCTCCTTGTTTTCCTTGGATTCCTGCTCTGTATAGGGAGATAATAATCTGAAAGCTACAGAGGATCTGACTGTATATCTATTTGGGTTTGTTATTAAAACTTGTATCGACGATATACTGGGCTTTATCTAACTTTTTTTCTTCTTGGGTTTTTCCATAATTGGTTGGGACGGTTAGATTTTTTTTCATCACCAAATCGATTTCTCTTCGGCCCCCACCAAGTCTATATCGTAGACAATGTTGAATAATATACGCATCACGCATGTCGATACATCAAACACGGCCCTTTCTCGATATATGAGCAACCGAAATTTAAAATTATTATAACATCAACCCAAGTCAGTTTTAGGGTTAGGATTTGGGTGAGGATTAGCGATTGTTTGAATTTCGGTTTGTTCGTATATCGAGAAAGCGCCTCAAACACAACAAAGAATTAAATAAAAATGGGGGAACATTAGTCAATGAGCCAGCATTAGAACCAGGTCAGCGAACTACACCATAAGTTTGCCCAAACTAATTGACCATAGCGGGTAATCAAAAGGCATGGACTCTACGATTCGAAAGCATTTTCGAGAAACACATGGAATTTTTGACCATTTGAACCAAGTGCCAAGAGAAGTTTGATTGTCTCATTTACGAGATGCTTTTAATAAAAGAACTTAGACCAACTGTTTGAATATTCAATCAGACTCTGTCTGTGCTGAAATCTTTGTTTGACTTTCATTTCATATAGCTTTAGCATTTTTTGGATTTAGTAATCTTTTATCGCAGCTTTTTATAATTAAAATACATACATACATACATACATATATATATATATATATATAAACACTTCCATAGGAACCACATTAACTGTAAGATATCATCATCACTATCACGATAATGATATCATACGCTGCGATACAGCTTGAACCCATATGTGTTACCTAGTTTTTTTACCTCAAGCGTGGGCACATGCCTAACAATATTTATTTAAATATAAACTGGGCTAACACAACTGCGTTAGAGTTTAGACCAAGCCACTTCAAGACATGCACTAGAATTTAAAGAGGCCTGGCACAACATAGACAGAGCCATCCTTAACCGACACATCAAAATACCTACCATCTACCTTCAACTAAAACAACATCAACATCACTCTCTCCCCTCACCAAGTCCACTACCCTCAACGAACAAGCGAAGCACACACAGCACCATGGAGATAAACACACCCACCATTCGAACTTTACCCGCGAAAAAAACACAAACAGAATGAAGAACCTGACACTGAACCGGAAATCAAAACATTACAATGGACAACCAACCAATCAGACGCTCACAACGATTACTACGGAAACACGAGTAGAATCACGATGAAGAATATACCATCGACCATTTCTAAACGAAGACTCCGCGAAGCACCGAGTCGAAAGCTCAAAACTTAAAACCGCTCTAAATCCAGAGAACATCATCGATAACAACCCAAAAATGTGCAATTGCCGAGACATCACCAAATACCCTCTTGAAGGTGCATACTTAACAAATAATTTGGTTTACCAAGCCTTCGTCACAACCAACAACAACAACCACACTTACATCCAGCATGACTGAACATGACTTTAAATCTCGCTTTAACAATCATAAGCTCTCGTTTTCCAACAGAAAGTACCAATTTAGTACAGTCCTATCTAAACACATTTGGGATTTGAAAGTGATGGTCCATCTTGAAAAGAGCCAATGCGTACAAAAGTTGAAACACCAATTCTAACCTCTTCGAGAGAAATTTTGCATCCTAAACGCCGCCAAAGGGAACACTCCTGAACAAAAGATGGCTCGATATTTTAATTATAAAAAGCTGCGATAAAAGATTACTAAACATATATAGTTGCTATAAACACAATAAAAGATTACTAAACACAATATATAATTCATCAATGTTTCTTTTTTTCTGCTGAAGGATCAAGAGTACAGACGGAAACGGAATAAGATGATCAATTGGGAATGATTCAAAACACCATGGTTCTATTTCAAATATACACGAAGAGCAGCATTACTATGAAAAGGA
The DNA here is from genome assembly GCA_035772405.1 of Chrysogorgia sp. JL179-B06. Taxonomy (NCBI): domain Eukaryota; kingdom Metazoa; phylum Cnidaria; class Anthozoa; order Scleralcyonacea; family Chrysogorgiidae; genus Chrysogorgia; species Chrysogorgia sp. JL179-B06. The sequence goes on from JAYKKM010000048.1 coordinate 1,809,092, forward strand.
AGTTGTATTACCTCAATTTAGTTCAGAAATAAAATATTACGTGCAATTCGAGTCAGTTTTTGACTCATTACTTATGATTATGACTCATTACTTATTTAATATTGATTTGCGATATAAGATAAACATCTATAATGCACCCAAAATGGGTTTTTGGTGATTCGGATAGAGCATAAAAAGTTAGTTAATAAGTTCTAGATTAGTTTTTGCGTTAAACTTTTAGTTTCGGAGATATAAGGGCTCAAAGTCACAATTTGTGAAAAAAAGTAGCGCAGGCCGGGAGACTGGATCCGAGGAACGTGTTATGTTTCAATACTTATAAAAATATATTACAATTCGAGTAGACAAGGTAACATCGTAAAGACACATCGTTTGGGCATTTTTCAATAAAAACTCTTAAGATAGCTGTCTTCTCCTATACAACAGCCTAGTTGTTGTTGAAGATGGGTTCCTCGGATCCAGGTCCCTGTGTGTTATTTTGCAGTGGCGCTACTTTTTTCCAAAAAATGGCACAATTTGCATGTTTGAGCCGTTATATCTCCGAAACTAAAAGTTTAACGCAAAAACTAATCCAGAACTTATCAACTAACTTTTTAAGCTCTATCCGAATCACCAAAAACCCATTTTGGGTTTATAAGCACTTTAAGAAATAGAAAACATTTTCCGTGTTTACATACAGCTATAGAAACGCGAGTGGAAGTTTGGGAGAACGAGAAATTAGTGGGAACGCGAGCACGCAGGGCGAGTGTTTCCACGCTATTTCGAGTTCTCCCAAACTTTTACGAGTGTTTCTATAACTGTATGTAAACACGGAAAGATGTTTTCTATTTCTTTTATAAAATAACACTGAGGAAATAAGTAATGACTCTTTTATCAAAATGATGAAAATATACATTCTCCTTACTCACGCTAGACAGCGTCGTCGGCTGCTCAAATCAACATAAACGCTCTTAACTGTGAAGAAAAGCATCCAATATTCTCGTTTTTCTTCTTGTCACAGAACATATTTATCGATATTTTAGCTGTTTGTGAGCAAAGGTTCGTCTTGCAGTCCATTTTATAAAAATGGCGGCAAAAATCCATGTTTACATATAAACATGGCTCTTAGCCAATCAGAGCGCAAGTTTTCAAAATGTTATTTTATAAAGAGTCATAAAACGTGTTGTGCTGAGTAGAAAGTGTAGAAATACAAAATCAAATATCTATGTAAGATGATACACGGGCGTGCAACCTAATTTATGATAATTAATCTATAACTAAATTATGATAATTAATCAACCTAATTTATGATAATTAATCTATAATTAATTTATGATAATTAATCAACCTAATTTATGATAATTATTCTATAATTAATTTATGATAATTAATCAACCTAATTGATGATAATTAATCTATAATTAATTTATGATAATTAATCAACCTAATTTATGATAATTAATCTATAACTAAATTATGATAATTAATCAACCTAATTTATGATAATTATGCTAATTTATATTATCATGTACTCATTTAGCGTGGAGCAGGAGCTTCTACGTAATAATGATTTGTCGTCACTTGTTCAATGATTTTGCTCCTCGAAAGTCCCATAAGCATAACGTTTACTAATTTACAAAGCCTCTGAAGACTGAAAAGCATTTTATCTGAATCATAAATGGAAGCACGCTTTACTATTCAGTGCAGGTGTTAGCTAATTTAACTTTTTAAATAGTTTATTACTCGTATACTGATCTGTATTGTTAACAGTTCACATGTAGATGTTTTGAACAAGTGTATTCAAGTTCAGACCAAATGCTTGACCTACATTTTCATTTTTTGGAACCACGAGGCTTTTAAGTGTGTGGCAGACAAAAGAAAGAAAAGTTTAACCATATCTAATTATTTTTGAGTCATGTCAACAACATTGTAAGGGAATCATGAGCTCGATTAAAAATATCAAAAAATTGGGGCACGCCAATGTCAATTATTCACAACCGAGGCAGCTGTTAGCGCGCTGATTCTCACCGCTGAGTTCTGAAGTTAAGCCCGATCGGACGGGGTTAGTACTTGCATGGGTGACTACCTCGTTCAATTCATGAGATTTATGTGAGTAGAGTTGTTGATTCTCTCCTGTGCTTCGAGGGTTTTTCTCCCTCCTCCCTAACACCAACTTTAGCTTTGCTCCAAGGTCATCATGGGTAGTATGGTAGCAGCCTGTGGTGCTAAACCTTCGACCAGGCCGCGTTGAGTTGCGTGCGTCGTGTAGTTCGTAGGATGATTAGCATGACCCCTTTACACCTTTATATTAGCCTGTGCAGGCTACCTTTATCTTTGAAAATATACCGCGGGCCCCACGCAATCCTAATCCGGACCTTAATATGTAAACTGCACGAGCTAAGCGACGAGTTCGGTAATAAAATCCTGATTCTTATACATTCAAATCTCTTAATGGCCAAGCTCCTGTCTACATCTCCGACCTGATTACACGCTACATTCCACGAAAAACTCTCCGCTCTTCATCCGAAATTCTTCTCAACCGTGTCAATTTTAATCTGCTCTCTTATGGCCATCGATCCTTCTCCGCGTTGCCGCTCCTGAACTCTGGAACACTTTACCTAGAAGCATTAGATCTTCCCCAAGTCTTTTTATTTTTAAATCCAAAATCAAAACACATCTATTTAAGTCTGTCTTTAGTTAGAGTTTTTGTAAAGCGCCTAGAGCAGACCTGCAGGATAGGCGCTATATAAATAAATATTATTATTATTATTATTATTATTATTATTATTATTATTATTATTACATGTACGTTAGGAGAAGGGTATGTATTAAAAGCAATATTTGGTGTTTTCGTTCGATTACGATGCAGAACAATCTAGCTTTTGATCTTCTGCTCTTATTAAAAACATACTGATAAGACTGGAGAATAAATAAATGATGGAAAGACATTATAACCAAAATTTAGGTCGGAGATAAACATTTTTCTTTGACTCGTTATTTATTGATCTTACATAGATCGTTGTCGGGCCTTTTGTTGTTGTCAAAATTATACTGATAAGCTCGAGGAATAAATAATTGATTGAAAGGAAAATTGAAGTTAATCAATAAATAATGTTTTGAAATTGGGAGGCATATAATAATTAGGTTGACTTGGTAGTTGTATGAAAGTTGGCTTCTGATCAAATAAGCATGAGAGTTGATGAGAGTTGGTAAACAAGAGTTTGTATGAGAGTTGTTTTGACTCTCCTTGCTTCTGATCAAATAAGGATGAGAGTTGATGAGAGTTGGTAGACAAGAATTTGTATGAGAGTTGTTTTGACTCTCCTTGCTTCTGATCAAATAAGCATGAGAGTTGATGAGAGTTGGTAGACAAGAGTTTGTATGAGAGTTGTTTTGACTCTCCTTGCTCCTGATGAAATGAGAATGAGAGTCGATGAGAGTTGGTAGACAAGAGTTTGTATGAGAGTTGTTTTGACTCTCCTTGCTCCTGATCAAACAAGGATGAGAGTCGATGAGAGTTGGTAGACAAGTGTTTGTTTGAGAGTTGTTTCGACTCTCCTTGCTCCTGATCAAGCAAGGATGAGAGTCGATGAGAGTTGTTTGGACTCTCCTTGTTTCTGGTCAAACAAGGATGAGAGTTAATGAAAGTTGACAGACAAGAGTCTGTTTGAGAGTTGTTTCGACTCTCCTAATTGCTGCTGGTCAAACAAGGATGAGAGTTAATGAGAGTTGGTAGACAAGAGTTTGTGAGAGTTGTTTAGACTCTCCTTGCTCCTGGTCAAACAAGGATGAGAGTCGATGAGAATTGTTTGGACTCTCCTAGTTTCTGGTCAAATAAGGATGAGAGTTAATGAAAGTTGACAGACAAGAGTCTGTTTGAGAGTTGTTGCTTAATTTCTGCTGGTGAAACAAGGATGGGAGTTGATGAGAGTTGATAGACAAGAGTTTATATGAGAGTTATTTAGACTCTCCTTGCTTCTGATCAAACAAGGATGAGAGTTGATAGACAATAGTTTGTATGAGAGTTGTTTCGACTCTCCTTGCTTCTGATCAAATAAGGATGAGAGTTGATAGACAAGAGTTTGTAAGAGTTAGTTGGACTCTCCTTGATTCTGATCAAATGAGAATGAGAGTTGATCGACAAGAGTTTGTATGAGAGTTATTTTGACTCACCTTGCTGCTGGTCAAACAAAGATGGGAGTTGATGGGAGTTAGTAGACAAGAGTTTGTATGAGAGTTGTTTTGACTCTCCTTGCTCTTGATCAAATGAGAATTAGAGTTGATGAATCTAACATCATGCTCGCTTTCTTCCTCGAGGGCGCTTTTCTTCTATTCTTCCTTCGATAATTTCTTTCAAAACTCCATTTCCTCTCAAACCATGTTCCATCCATTTCTTTTTCCTACTTCTTATTACGTCTATTACTCCTTCACTATATCTCTAATACCTTAGTGTTCATTTGTCATCTTGTCTTTCATACAAACGTTTGTCTACCAACTTGACATGAAAGAAGAGAAAGAGCTTTATACCGGGATGAAAGAAAGTGCACGTCACAGGGAAAATTGAAGGACCTCTCGGCGGCCCTGTGGAGGATTTAGGTGCTTAACCAGCTGTTGTGGTCTAGTGGTTACCACACATGTCTATGAGTTGGGAGACACAGGTTCAAATCCTGGGTCGAACCACCACTCAGGGTCTTAAAAATAATTGATGAAAAAGTACTGCCTTTGCAATAATACCAGCAAATGGTAAGACTTTCGGGTCTTCTCGGATAACGACCTTAAATCGTAGCCCTCGGAACCACTATCAATTGGGCTTCTAGCCTGTTGGGGTATTCCGTTCACCAAAAAAGAGTGATAAAATCTAATAAACTAAAGAACAGCTTTTTAACTCAGTTATTTATTCCCTTATTTTAGTGGTGTGATCTCTAATTTTTATTCTAATTTTATTCTAATTTTATTCTAATTTTATTCTAATTTATTCTAATATTTTATTCCATGTTGATTTTAATTATGTTGAAATTAGTAAAACTACTAACATATAGCTATATTACATTTGTACTAATCAAAGGTTAAACATTAAATACGTGAAAATTCTAATCCATCCTTGGGATTCTTGACTTTAGTCTGTCATCTTCTTAATGTTATATTTGAAACATTATAATTGCCGTTTCAAAATATCTTCTCGTTTTCCTCTAAAATAAAACAAATGAATAACACAAAAATCACAAATGAAATCACACGGAATTTCTATCCTAAAATATTATGCAGAGTGACCATTTTTGGTTTTAAAGGGATATGGCAATATAAATTAACTTTGTCTCATTTGAAAGAACTCGTGAAATGGTATAACAAGATCTTTTACCATTTTCCCCTATCTTTTTTGGTTTTCAAAATAATTTGACGAAATAAAGCGTGCTGTCCGCCATCTTGGAATTATTTTCGATATGCATGTGACGTCATAAGTAGGGTAAAGTGAAATTTTTATCTTGCCAACCTTACAACATTATGAGCCAGAAACTCGATTTCCATTTTCAATTGGCCCACAACATTTTAAAAAGCCTTCCGCGGAATTCACATATGGAGTAGTTTCATCAGGTTTACCCTGCTTGTGACGTCACATTTCCTAGTTAATTAGGTCAAATATTACAACAAGATGGCGGATTGTAGACTGTCTTTTGTCATAATTATCTGAAATATTTCAAAAACCAAGAAAGATACAGAAAAATTGTAAAAGGTCTTCTTATACCATTTTACGAGTTCTTTCAAATGAGACAAAGTTCATTTATATTGCCATATCGCTTTAAGAAGTTTGTTTTTGGTTTGTCCAATTGGTAATTACTCCGCCTGCCCGTGGGGTAGCGCGGAGGTTTAAAATGGCCGCGTCTGTTTTCGTCGTCGGTGTCAGAAACTGGCACGTATACACGTGCACAATTTCCTTGTGAATTATGTACATCAAGTGACATCAATAGACATTTAGGGACTTTATAGTCTTGAGCAGTGCCATTAACCCCCATTTATTTTGCCACCTTGTGTATATTTCGTTGCCTGCAGGAGGAGTGAACGCCTGAGCAAGCGTCTTGTTATTTTTGTTACTATACGAAGTTGATAATTTTTGTTATTTAATAGCTGGGAACATATTAGCCATGTTTTCTGGTACCTCGCCGTATTCAACTTTGAACAGAAATATAGCTTTCTGATAATTTCTTCTACATCTTTAAGTCGGTTTGCCAATTAAGTCCCTTTAATAAATAATTTGATCGGGTTTCATATGATCTACCAGCTGTAATCATATTATTGAGTAGTAAAAAGTAGAGTGCTGCGTAGACAGTGTTTTGGATATATAGCGAAGTGAAAAGGTGGTAAACTGCCAAGATAAGCCCTATTTATTTTATTTCATCTCGTCTTACTCTGACGAAGGGCTCCGCTCGAAACGTCAGTATTTCGTCACTAAACATCTTGGCAGTTTACCACATTTTCACTAGTTGCTGTAATTATTCTTGCCGCTCTGTTTTGCATTTTCTTCATGTTATCAAGCAGGTAATTATTATAAGTAATAGCATGGCATTGAGGTTGATTAGTGATTAAATGTACCCGAAAGCCGAGGGAGGTTTAGTAGAAGTTTTTTAGTAGAAGACTTTTACTAAACCTCCGGAGGCTTGAGGGATATTTAATCACTAATCAACCGTAATGCCATGCTATCACTTTGTAATATTATAGCTACCGAGACAATAGGAAATAGGAACGCTTTTAGCCGATTCAACAAGTTCAAATGCAATAAAACTTTGTGAGTTGCTATTAATGGTTATTGGGAATTCGATAATGGTTCACTTCATGTCTTCCTTAGTTATTCTGTTGAAATGTTTTAGAGTAGTTTAGCATATATACAGCGGTATAAGCTGGATGAGTAGCGTGTTTGGTACTGGTAGTGCAATTTGAGTAAAATAAAACAGGTCTTATAGGTATGATTAGTTGCTAATCGTACCTAATGCATAAACATTAGGTAAGATTAGTTGGTTGATCAGGTTATTTAGAGATTAATCGTCCCTCGTGAAACAAAGGATTTCGAGGTAGCCATGATATTACTACAATTATCCCAGACCAAACTGCAGTAATTAAAATTAGGAAGTATTAAAGATGGATGGAATGCTCCAGCCATTGAGCTACATGGAAGAAGATGAAAGTGGTTAAAGTTTAGCACACACGAGGGGACAAATAGCGGGGGCATGTCGCGGGGACATTTCCCCTGTTGAGGACACACGAGGGGACATGCCAGAGAAGGAAAAGGAAAATAACGTTCTTTGATTGGTTTATTTTATTTTGTCGCAGGGACTGGTTGCTGTTTATACAATGGGACATATTGCGAGGACAAAATTTTGTCTCCGCGACAAGATTTCTCATGGTGCTGATACGACGGAATTTGTCTCTGCAACATGTCCCGGCGACACGTCTCCGAGATTTATCGCCTGGTGTGTCCCAACCTAAAGGTGGAATTCCAGTCCTCGCACGAAGCAACTCGCAGCTCGCTGCAGGTACTCGCATGTTTTCCACTGTATTTCCACCACATGCCGCTCGTTGCGATAACTCGCAGGGTTTCAAGACTGATGAAGCGATAGCCGAGTTTCTTTTAACAAACTTCGAGGTGTTTGAATATCCTGATGAAGCACTCTTCTGAGTGTTACAGATATAGCACCTCAAATAAATTGGTATTTACGAGACTGAAAATCGAGATGAAAGTTCGATTAATTTCTGCCTCAATATCTCTTTACCACCGACATGGTAATGATTTCCTTTGTGCAGTTTTCCCCATAAATTACTAATGATTTGAATTGTTGACATAATTTGTTTTGATTGGTTATATTTACTGCGAGTACTTGCCGCGAGTACAAAATAGTCCAAAATTTCCAACTATATCTGTCACAAGGGCTAAAACACTCGTAGAGAGCTTGCGAGTTTCTTCGTGCGAGGACTGGATATCCGCCTGTAGAGGTGGATTTCGATTAAGCGAATATAGTGGCGCGGATGACTTTACTATTGTACAAATTGAATGGTTTTCTACTTGGTTGCACACGAGCGCCCACAAAACGAAAAAGTCGTTCGCGCGACTATATTCGCTTAATCGAAATCAAGCTTACGGGGCTGTTTACGAACATGAATCCGGAATCAGTTTCATTCCGGATTGAACGTGAATTCAAACCGCGTTTCAAGGAATTCTATCCCAGGATCGAAAATCGCGCGAAATCTGAAATTTAAACATGGCGATCAACAACACTATAGCGGGCATATGTTTCTTTCAACGATTTCTGCGCTTGTACACTTCAACGTGTGCCTTAAACTGATAATTTGCCGAAGAATAAACATAAAGAAAAGGGGAAAAGCATTACTAGCAACGATAATCGATGCGGTCGCATTTAATTCACCTTTAGTTTATAACTTCGTCGACAGAGCTATTTATATTGAACCGAATATGACGTCGACACAATTCCTGTCTCCAGTTGCAAATTGTCGTCTATAAATGTTAAAAGCCACGCATGTGTTGTTCGTTTCAGTCTTCTAGGTCGTATTTTTCATTCCGGAATGAAGTCTCGCGCCGCCTTCAACATGACACCGGAATGAAAACTCAATCCGGAATGAAAACTCAACTCCGGAATGAGACTTGGAATGAACTCAATCCGGATTGAGCTGCATCTCATTCTGGATTCATGTAAACACCTAAAGGGATTTTAACAAAACCGGTACGAGTTCAATCCGGAATGAAACTCAATTCGGATTCATGTAAAGTGTAAGGTAGACAAGAACAAATTGCCATACCTTCGTGTTGTACGAGGACACTTGTAGCGAAACAGTCCACAGATTCCCCGTTTTACAAATATGCTACCAGCCGCCTTTTTTTCTACAACATCGACTTCGAAAGACTTCGAGAATAGGACGACGGCCGAAGTGAAATAAAAAAACAGTAGAATGCGTGAAATGAGATAGCGAGAGAACATATCTTTTCGTAGAGTTTCCTTGTCGCTATGTATAACCTGCAGCCAACGCCTCGTAGCAGCCGTTTTCTCAAATTAATCATCGTTCGCTGTCTACTTATATACCCGATGTCATATTAGCGAGCAAATGACAGCTTGCATCATGCAAATTATATCACACGTATTCAGAAGATATTCAGAAGATATACATCGATAAACATAGTAATGGACAATGAAGCGTTAAAAATCGGAAAAACGTTTATTATCAGCAAACTAACCTCAAAAAATTAATTAAGTTTTTTCGGTATTAATAAAATTAATAAAATAAACGCCCGCGTGTATATAGGACTTGTTACGCAGTTTAAAGCCCCACGCTGTACGTATGACCGATTTTTCCTTGACAACTTCCTGTTTTAATAATTGATTGTATGTACGAGGAAGATTTCTTGATATGTCACTAACTGCATGTGTAAACAGTGAAATGGATTTTCTCATACAGCAATGCTCGCGCGAAAGAACCTGTGCTAGGTGACACACTATATACGTATGTTTCTTGTCAAGCATTCCTTTTACGGTACTTCGTGTACCAGACACAGAATATTACATCATTGAAATATTTAGTTTAAAAGTAGGGTTAGTATTCCTTTATTTCAGGGTTAGGACTAGAGTTTTTATTTGGGTTATGGTTAGGGTTTTTGTTCTTGCAAAGCTTCTGAATCCCGAGAAAATAACCTTGATGTGTCTATGACTTAGTCTGTGTCCATTCTGTGTCCAGTACACGAAGTCGGTGCCCTTTTACGACCCTAGACATGAACAAACAGTCCCCTTTCTAAAAACTGCTAGCATGACCAGCTCTGTCAAACAATACTCTTTGTCAATAAAAATTTTTTAATTATACTTGGCAATTAGGTGAACATTTGGCCGTCATTTTGTACCGGGTTTAAGAAAGTACTAGGCGCGGACATCAGCGGGAAGATGTGTGTTACAATATAGAATTGTTCTTCCAAAACAAGCCCGTGAAATAAATCATTTTCCGTCAATACACAAGGTTATCGAGAGCGACATTGACACCGAATACATTTGTATACTTAGCGTTAAAGTGACTAGAATTTCTAAGAAACACCTAGTTCACTAATGGCTCTTTTTGGGTAGAGGAAAGATTTTGGTTGCTAGCCCGGCTCATATAAATAGCCTGTTAAGCAACAACTGATCTCATCTCTCCGTGATCTACCATCGTCCAGAAGACGCGAAAATGTAAACAGAACGAGCTAGAGACTATACCCTTAATTGGCACTAAAAATCATTTTTGGTTTGGCATTAAGAATTCACTTAAAGGTCAACTAAACCTTTTGAGGTTCTATTTTCCTCTGAAAGAGATATCATCTAACTTTGTAAAAGTGAAGAAAAAAATGAATTTCATGATATAGCGCAGGATTTATTGAGGAGTATTTCTTCGGATCTCTTGTTGCACGACCGCGTTTTGAGAAGAATGGCACTATTACCGGTATGACGTCATAGTGTCATACTGGCAATAGGTTTATTGAACAAAATAATATTCCAGTGCTTGATATTTGGTTTCTCACTTATCACTAACCCAAGAGTAAACAGTATTCCAAACTTCACTAAAATAAAACCAAAATATACAGTATTTTCTCGCCGTATGACATCATTATGACATCACATACCGGTAGTACCAGGCTTTCTTCCAACGCGGTCGTTGTTCAACTAAGTTCAGCAAAAGGGCTGAAAACTCGATCTTTAACAGATCATAAAAGCAGAACCGAGTGACCAATTTCAATTATTTCTTCGGTTTTGAATTGAACTTTTCGAATTCTAACGAAAAATAGAACAACCTCAAAAGGTTTAGTTGACCTTTAACGTTTATTAAATGCTTACACAAGTTATGCATTCATATTTCGTAGTTTCACATAAATACAAAATAAACTAAATTAGCTTTGGGAATAGCAATGCTAATGTGCTAGCACGTAATTTCACTTTGACAACATGGATTTTCCCACCAAACCCGCGACTGAATCCCATTTTCCCGCACAAGTTTTCAATTTAAAACCTACGTATGAACAAACAGAACTTGTGAAATAAAGAGTTGTCGAGTTAGTTAAGAAACTAACTAAGCATAAAGTAGTTAATCTGAAGAAAATCCTAATGAAATGGATCCCCAATGGTAATACTTAGATCCCTTTCCTTTAAGGCCGTTTTCCACTTCAACCGTTAAGCCTGTTTGCCACTAGGCGGGTTCTGTGAGGCATTCGGAGAAAAGACAAAGAAAATTTCTGCTCCGCGCGGAAAATTCCGCCTAGTGCAAAACAGGCTTAAAGCCGGTTTTCCACTAGGCTTTTTTTTCTCCGACCTATTTTTCTCCAGGGCATGGAGCTGCCGTCCCATCAGTCCACGCCACAATCCGGCTCTGGCAGAGGTTAAGGAGGCATACCCTGAGTGACAGAGCTTTGAAGGAGAATGGCGAGGCCACAATTTTGAATGCAAAGAAAGGGTAAAACTCCGTAGCATGGCGACGTGTGGCTTCTTTCTTTGACAATGAGCGGACAGCAATTTAGGACGGCGACGGCAGTGAATGCAATATAAATTTTAGTATTTGAATGAAACAAGGGTCGATTGACTAGCGTATTTGACACTCAAAGTTTGTTTTATGATCTCCAAAACGCTTCAATATTTCTAAAACGATTGTAGTGTCTGTGTTTAAGTCAATCTTAATTAAGGAACAGCTCTCATCTCTCTGTGAGTTACCGTCGTCCTGAAGACGTGAAAATGCTCTCAGTGGCGTTGTAAACAGAACGAGGACGGCGTTGAGATTACTGTTGGGAATAAAAATTATTCATTCTTTTTGTTTCGCATAAAGATTCTTTTGTTTGAACGACGTTCCCGTCCTAGGTTGCCGTCGTAGATCGATCTTAAGCCTTAATGAGTCGAGAAAACTGCAAATGTACACGGAAGTAGTACATTGAACTGTCTATATCTCCATTGTTCAAGCACTAATTAAATATATTAAAATTAAGACGAAAAATCGCCGTAAATATCGTATCACATCGCAAGGTAGTTTATACAAGCCAAATTATATTGGAGCCGATGCCGGCCCTGAGGCGATTAGATCAAGCAGATTGTACCTTAAGATGTGCGTATTATAAGTACAACCGGAAACTCTCTGTGTTATCGGTGTGATTGTCGTCAGTGCCTCCCTCTGTTCGATGCAAAATTAATACTGCTACTGCGATAAAGCATAGTGGATAAAGATTCGGTTGCTATAGGGCTACAGGGAGAACAGTTCTCACACACTGCTAGGAGCCGCTGCAGCTGTAAATGTGAAAATTAAATAAAACTACATACAAGTATATAACCCAAACAGGAAAGGTGCGAACGGGTCTTAATAGCTCATGCGAGGCACCCCCTTTATATACATAAAAAACAATGACATAAGAAAAACTAATTAATATATCTGTGACAAGGGCAGTCACGAATAAGAGACCAAGTACATGGCATGTCTACATCAAAAACTGAAATAAGTGAGGACGAATAAGTGCGACGAAGAAAGTTCTTAAAACTAGATAATGTCGGGAAGCTAGTAGGTGAAGCTCGGTTTTGCACACTGAGTTCCATAAATGAACAGTCCGGTTGAAGTATGAGCCCTTGCCCTTGTTTTACATAACGTAACTTTAAGACTAGGATTTAAAGTAAGTTGTGTACGGTCGTGATTAATAAAACTAACATAGTTTAAGTCGACCATAGAGTGTCGAATTTCTCTGAATTTCGCCTATTTTTTATCTTAAAATCCGTAGCGCTTGACATTTATTTCAAACTATTGTTAGCTATTAAACTATATTTAGCTAGCTTTTACAATTTCTTTAAGACAACTAGTAATAATTACACACTAAACTTTGCTAAGTTGGCAACTAAACTACATTATGCCAGGGTTCTATCTAGGATTTTTCGTTTGGGAGAGAAGCAAGGACGTAGCCAGGAGTCTCTGAAATGCCATTTCCTTCATTTTGGGGGAAGATTTTACACAATTCTGAAGGTTTGGAAAAGTCATATAAAACACTAAAAAACAACACTTTCTAGGATTTTAAGAACATTTTATATTGTTTATTAAAATTTATAATATATTTCATATTGAATCAGTTAAGTTGAATTAAGTTACATGCATGCGATACACCATGTTCCTTGTCATATAGTGTCTTGGACTATATACTTCGTGTACACCGACCTGAATGATCACAACTTTTGGGGGGAAAGCTGGGCTGTTTGCGGGGGAAGCTGTATGCTTTTACAGATAGAACCCTGTATGCTTTTACAGCTTCTTTAAAACAACTAGTAACAGATACTCAACTTTGCTACTACGGCATTTGAACCTATATTTAGTATTAATCTTTTTAGTGGTGTAACTTCTTGGTTACAAGGGTGGGTGTAGGGCGGTCAAGTCAAGCTATGTAAAAAAGTAGAGTGCTTCGTAAGCAGTGTTTTGGATATATAGCAAAGTGAAAAGGTGGTAAACTGCCAAGATTTTTAGTAACGAAATACTGACGTTTCGAGCGGAGCCCTTCATCAAAAGTAAGAAGCTATGGCGGATACAACAACAAAATCTGAATCGACTGACTAACCTGCCTCGCTTTCACCCGAGCCTGTCCCCCCAGCAGCGTGTGGGGAATCATTTTTTCCGCCTCTTTCGTTCCTCAGCCAGCGGAAAATAACACTTTTCAACTGATGTGTTACCCTGTCAAAATAAAGCTTATTATTATTATTATAATTAATCAAAGTACACGACCAAATAATTAAGTTTAATGAATTTGTCACAATATATTTACAAGTTACTATTAATACAAAAAGTACATACAAATACAACGAATAAGACAGGTATAATTAAAGGAATAAGACAGGTATAACGAATAAGACAGGTATAATTAAGACAGGTTTAATAAGACAGGTAATTAGACCAAATAATACAGTTAAGACGACACGTGGACGATCGTCAAGCTTATATCCTCAGAAAAATTATTCTGAGTCCCGTACAGGAATCGAACCTGTCACGTTCTGATTGCCGGTGACACGCTCTAACCATTGAGCCACCGAGACTCAGATGGAGAGCGAAGGTACTGCCTAGTAGGTGTTAATATATATTATATACACATTGCTGTAGTGAATGTGGGAGAGCTTGGAGTAGACAGACGATACATGGACGATCGTCAAGCTCGTATCCTCTTTGTTTCGGTGGCTCAATGGTTAGAGCGTCTCACCGGCAATCAGAAGGTTACAGACTCAGAATCATTTTTCTGAGGATTCAGAGGAGCTTGACGATCGTCCATGTATCGTCTGTCTATTCCGGCAAGCTCTCCCACATTCACTACAGCAATGTGTATATTAACAAATACAGTTAAGGCTGCTACATTTTGAGCTTATTTTAGGGACCAGTCATTATTTATGGCCGAGCCGAAGAGAAAATGGTTGGGTAACTGAAAATCCTAAGACCTAAATGGTTAAAGTAAATGGTTTGAACCTGGTTGTTGTAGTCTTGAGAGAGACTGTTGTTGGTGACTGACGTTTTGACGGCCTCAGCGGAGGTCATCTTCAGAGTCAAGTCACTTCTCTGAAGCGTTGGGTTGTAAAATTTTCCATGACTATTTACACAAAAAAATTAAGAGTTTTTTAAAATTGGAATATCGTCATCCGTTCTCCTTAGTCATCATTGTACATTAGCTTTTGTTATTGTATTCCTCTGCTTGTTTTCCTTGGATTCCTGCTCTGTATAGGGAGATAATAATCTGAAAGTTACAGTAGGATCTGTCTGTATATCTATTTGGGTTTGTTATTAAAACTTGTATCGACGATATGCAGAGAATTGGGCTTTATCTAACTTTTTTCTCTTGGGTTGGGTAAAAGATTTTCTTTACTCATAAATGGTTGGGACGGTTAAATTGTTTATCTTAATTTGGCTGGGTAAAATGTTTTTCCAACACAAAATCTATTATTCTCTTCGGCTCCCACCTTGACCATAAATAATGACTGATCCCTTATTAAAATTGACAGTTTTGTATGGCTATTTTGTCAGAAAAGACGCTGAAAGTTTTGCTTTAATATTCAAAAGTGCAGTGTATTTATTTGGTGTTGCACAGTGTGTTTATTTTCTCGAACAATATCGCCACATATATTTTCATCACAATTAAACGCTTGCAATGATAGGCAATCACTTTGAGTCATCATAGAACGTGTTGTGCTGCGTATACGCAGTGTAGAAATACAAATATATCAAACTGGCTTATTTTTGTCTTACGCGATTATTTCTTCTACAAATTTCACTTTACGTTTCACTCTCTGACGAAAGGCCTTCGCTCGAAACGTTAGACTGAACTTACACGCTATTTCGGCACGCTATTTACATGCTATTTCAGTTTAGATATTTGATTTGACATATAATCACTTTGTTATCTATAATAAGAGATAGAGATAATTGAATATTACACCTGACCGTGGCCACTATCGTTTCTTTGTTTGCCGTTTAGTAAACTCGTTTAATTTCTTCAATAATTATCAAAGGCTTGTGTAGACATATCCCAAAGAAGACATTAATAAAGCACACACAAGCCATATTTCTGGCTATTTATACACTTTTTACACCTTTTAACACTCGTGCCATTTCTTGCAAAATTATAGTGCTTGTATAAAAACGATATTCAATGACACGCGCGAGCAGGCTTTATAGGTACTCCAGATTTCGTAACACAATAAACAAGGGAGTGGTCACTTAATGAAACGGGGACAACTCCACTTTCAACTATATGATGATTATTATATTAAATGTGACTTGCAGCTTGGTAATTAATGTAGTAAATTATTTGCTATATCAAGCTGGAAGTCCGCCATTACTAAGGGACCAACTGAGGATCCTATGAGGTTTTTTGTTGGACTACGTGCTCTTACCATCGACAAAATAAAATAATTTTACTATAAAGAAGACCAGAAGACACTTTTCAAATTACTGGGTAAAACGATTCATGGCCTACCTACAGATTTACTGCGACTTTGGTCCCTTAGTAATGGCCGCCGTTGGCTCTAATTATCCAGCGAGAGAAGCCTAATATGAGACGTCAAATTAGGTTCACGATTTTACGCATTTAATGTTAACAAAGAAACTATATTGGCCAGACACTAAACCTATTTCGCGAACGTCACAGTTTGATTTTCTTGCAAACTCGGAGCTTCTAATGATCTCTTGTCAATTTACATCATGCAAAGGATGCAAGCTTCAAAATCAGCTCATCAGATACAACAGAAACTCAATTCAGTCCTATTTTTGAGATCAGTGTGTGGGCAAAGTTGACATTAAAATCACAAAGCAAACCCCACCCTCTGGCCAAAGACACAGAGCAACAGAATTTCACGATTCTCTCTCTCTCTCTGACGATGGGCTTCGCTCCAAAGGTAGACATAAGTACTATTACAATAACCCTTTAGAGTCTTTGATTTGTATTTTGCAAAAAAAAAACGTGTCAAGAGTCAGATGAATCGTATAAGCACAGCTGCGTTACGTTTTTTTTTTCTTAACAAAGTCAAGCAGAGATATGAATTTTTCAGTTCAACACATTAATCTCGTTACGCTAACAATATCAGCAGATAACATCTTTGTGGAGATAGATGTTTGGTCAATACAGTGCTGTATCACCTCCTTCCGCTGCCCCTCAAACAATGGCAAGACATCCTGAGACAATTTCCGTCCAAAGCTGTCCTAGTTGAACATTTATTTTATATATGAAATTTTTTATCGGCACACAAATTTCACATATGAAAATTTAATATATGAAATGTGGCTTTTGTGAAAGGAAAAACACGTGAATTTTTTTCACACATCCAATGAACCGTTTCGCATATGAAATTCCAAATTCATATGTGAAATGAATCAGCAGTCGAAACTCCCATAGCAGAACCCTATAGTTACTGATTACAGACCACTCTAGTTTCAACGCATGTTTTTAAGACATATTTAAGCTTGACACTTGGTAATTTCAGTTAGCGTGTTCTAAACATCTGACCTGAAGGAGGACACATCGAGGTCCGGAAAAAAGCGTATTGCCCACCCGGCGCTGCAGTGCGAGGGCAATACGCCTTTTTCCGGACCGGTAAGTTTTGGCGGGGAAATTTCTGAGTTGATTTAGATGAAAATAAAAGAGGATTTGAGTATGTTCGTTGAGAAAGTTCGAACAATAACACGTCCTGGAACATTAGTGCTGCTTTTCTTGAAAGCTGTTTATCTTTAAGGGAAGAAAATGAATGCCTAACTGGTCAGTAACGCGTGTAAACATGAAGAGAAATCAACAAGCTCACAGGTAAGGTAAACGGCAACATCTGAAGACAATGTACCCAACGTTAAAAACAGAGAACAAAATGAACCAAAAGCCATATAATAAATGTCTTATTAACCTTGTTTGCTTGGTCTGTACGGTAAAGTATTTGCCTTCGTTTTTTTCGCTCGGTCTGTACGAAAACCTCAGGCAAATACTTTACCGTACAGACCTCGCACTCGGTTAATAAGTCTTTAGTACTCTTACTTAAGTATTTTTCAACACATTGAAGTTCTCTTATTTCTCCTTTTCATATTATATCCAGTTCTTTTGAGAACTTAGCACCTTTCATATTTATTCTGTGTTCTAAACATAGGCAAGCTGGCCTTGTTAACCAAGTTGGCTCGATAGCCGAGACAAGTTTTCGATTTATAGAATACACCTACGTAGATATTCGCAGGCTCGTAGTACAGAATGATTACAGGGGCGAGCTGGCCCGATTGCCTGACTGGCCCTGACTCGTACCCAGTCGTCTCTCTATCTCTGGGAAAGCGACGGTGCATGGTGGGAAGGTGCGAACTTCTTGGCCCCCCTGTACGTTATCGCCAGCCTGTAGAGACGACGGTACGAGTCAGTGACTGGCCTATTTTAATTATACTATTATACGAGGCGAGCTGGCACGGTTAGCGGGCAGTTTGTCCCAAAATGAATTGGGGGGGGGGGGGGGGGGGATTCCGACAATTGCAAGCAAAATCATAGAAATATAAAGTTGATTTCGTTCACTTGTCCTATTCGGCCCGCATGCAAATACAATTAGGCTGATACGATGCACAGACGCCATATTATTTCAATAGAATTTATGCAAAACAACGAAAATGAATAATGTAAAATCCCAAAAATAAACTCGACTTTGTCTGGGTCGCCACCTACCTATATGAACAAGTTTTCTGATTCGTTGATTAAAACAATAAAACTGCACAAAGAAACCAATGTCCTAACCCTAACCACCTTTGTTCCATGTAGCCCCTGTTCCGCTGGCCCACAGCTGTGAACGTATTTACCGCTTTGCATTCTCTGTTCAACACAGACGTCACTGAGGGCGTTTTCATGTTCTGAAGACAACGTTGATGAAAACTAAAACGTCGGCTTGATTCAGTGATAAAATTCAACCTTGCTATCTAACATTGATCCTCCATTGGGATTTCCAATCCTTCGTTATCTTTGTTTTATATCGTCATTTCTATTTATAAATTCGCTATTTCAGTTGCCGTCCGTCAGCATGAACGTAGCCACTTGATTAAGCTCTCTCCGTAAAAAGCTTTCGGTTAGTATCTGTAACACACGGCCCTCAACATACTGCAATATTTACAAATACATCAACAGACATAACTAATTATACACTATAGTATATATATATATATATATATATATATATATATATATATATATATATATATATATATATATATATATATATATATATATAATATATATATTATATATATATATATATATATAAATATATATATAGAAATATATATATATATATATATAATTCGATGATTTGTCTACGCTGTTGCGAAAGTGCTCGATGCGTTGTATAGCAGAGCGTGATACTATATTGTAAGAAATCAAAGACAAGACATGCTTTTCTATAACTCTGAGTTTCACGCTGATGTAATAAAGTCTGTCTGAAGATCGCATCAGCGTGAAACTCAGAGCGGTTACAGAAAAGCATGTCTTGTCTTTGATTTCTTACAATATAGTATATATATATATCTATATATATATATATTGGTACTAATAATGTGAAGTAAACTAATTAAGTTGAAATCCATTTACAATTCAATAAAAATTTACAGTTGAAGCAAAATAGGTCTTCTACTAAGATGGTCAATACAAGTTAGTTTTTGAAGAAACATCTAATATTGTGGACAGATCTAAGAACATAGTTCAGATTGTGAATGTTTAAAATTGTGTAAGTAATTTATACGGAGTTTGCGTTTAGTGCAGGTAGTTTAGTTATTCTTAAAGGAAAAGCATACTGTAGGCAAGCCAGCCCTTTTTGCAGACAAGAGGCCCGCGATCTCAGTCAAATCCTTTTTAACTTGTTTATATATATAATAAGAGTGCACACCCCAGATCTCGCCTAAGAGGGCTGGAAAAAATACTGTACGCGGACGCATCTATATATCACCAGCATTATTATGCAACATTAAACAGCCAAACATTCGCCATCAGCAGAAACGTCATACATTATGAGTAGAACTACAATCGTAATGAAAATCCGATCATGTAGATAGACCGTGAACGGCCCATATGTTTAATACCCACGGTAATATATTAGTACGCTTTCCGAAATCTTATCTACACCTCGCTGCACGTTCCCACTAGTCGTAAGACGTGCCTCACGTTTTCAATGCGTTGTCAATATGTCAACATTTACCATAACTGTATTGTTTTTAATCGACTTAGTTCCTCTACTCTGAAAGGCTTTTAGCGAATGTATTCATAATTGATAATAGGTATTTTTAGCTTTTTAACGAATGTATTTATAACTCTCTGAAATTTTAGTTTGCAGTTTTAATGTGTAACTTAATTTTTTTATGGCTCCAATTTATCACAGTCATTTTATTACTGATGGGACTACCCTATTAAAATAAACGTTTTCGTTCATTGAACTTTCCCTTCATCTGGCTAAGAGGTAACGGCCTGTTTATAAGGCGCTAGGGTTACCCTAGCGCCCAATGCCTCTGCATTGTCTATGCCCTAGTGTAGTTATTTTTCTTCGTTGCATTGATAAGCAAACTAGGGTTACACTACTATAGTTGGGTCACCCTTTCACTTAGCTAGGGAAACCCTAGCACTAGGGATACCCTAGCACTAGGGATGTGTTTTTGCCTTATAAACACAATCAATAGGGACAACTCGGATAATCATTGCGATATACACGCAGCTAGACTACCTAATTCACTGGTCGATTCCACTCCAGTGTCTAGCACGTTGATGAACGTCTTCTTCTGACCGCCTTTCTGTTCATGGTTCCATATTATACCCTACTGCATCACCGTCTTTATCTCATTACTATATATACTGAACTCGTGGCTAAGCTCATGGCAACGGCCTCCGTAGCTCAGTCGGTACGTTAGAGCGCTGGTCAAGAGATCCAGCCTGAAAGCCTTGAAGTTACATAATTAGCTTTCTGCGAATGGCCAGCAAATTGCGCTCTTATTTTAGCTGCGAAATGGTAGCACGAAATGGGGGCTGAGATATTTTGGATGCTTCGCAGGAGGTCTCTATACAACACTTTAACACACACGGTTGTATGAAGTCACTTTGTTGTGATTGATGTTTAAAACGATGTACCATGAGGATAGTCATGATACCATGAGGATAGTCATGACACTATGAGGATAGTCATGATACCATGAGGATAGTCATGATACCATGAAGATAGTCATGATACCATGAGGATAGTCATGATACCATGAGGATAGTCATGATACCATGTGGATAGTCATGATACCATGAAGATAGTCATGATACCATGAGGATAATCATGATACCATGAAGATAGTCATGATACCATGTGGATAGTCATGATACCATGAAGATAGTCATGATACCATGAAGATAGTCATGATACCATGAGGATAGTCATGATACCATGAGGATAGTCATGATACCATGTGGATAGTCATGATACCATGAAGATAGTCATGATACCATGTGGATAGTCATGATACCATTGATACCATGAAGATAGTCATGATACCATGAAGATAGTCATGATACCATGAGGATAGTCATGATACCATGAGGATAGTCATGATACCATGAGGATAGTCATGATACCATGAAGATAGTCATGATACCATGTGGATAGTCATGATACCATGAGGATAGTCATGATACCATGAAGATAGTCATGATACCATGAAGATAGTCATGATACCATGAAGATAGTCATGATACCATGAGGATAGTCATGATACCATGAGGATAGTCATGATACCATGAGGATAGTCATGATACCATGAAGATAGTCATGATACCATGTGGATAGTCATGATACCATGAAGATAGTCATGATACCATGTGGATAGTCATGATACCATGTGGATAGTCATGATACCATGAAGATAGTCATGATACCATGAAGATAGTCATGATACCATGTGGATAGTCATGATACCATGAAGATAGTCATGATACCATGAAGATAGTCATGATACCATGAGGATAGTCATGATACCATGAAGATAGTCATGATACCATGTAGATAGTCATGATACCATGAGGATAGTCATGATACCATGTGGATAGTCATGATACCATGAAGATAGTCATGATACCATGAAGATAGTCATGATACCATGAAGATAGTCATGATACCATGAAGATAGTCATGATACCATGAAGATAGTCATGATACCATGATAGTCATGATACCATGAGGATAGTCATTATACCATGTGGATAGTCATGATACCATGTGGATAGTCATGACACCATGTGGATAGTCATGATACCATGAGGATAGTCATGATACCATGAAGATAGTCATGAGACCACGAAGATAGTCATGATACCATGATAGTCATGATACCATGAAGATAGTCATGATACCATGAGGATAGTCATGATACCATGAGGATAGTCATGTACCATGTGGATAGTCATGATACCATGAAGATAGTCATGATACCATGAAGATAGTCATGATACCATGAGGATAGTCATGATACCATGAGGATAGTCATGATACCACGAGGATAGTCATGATACCATGATAGTCATGATACCATGAAGATAGTCATGATACCATGAGGATAGTCATGATACCATGAGGATAGTCATGATACCATGAAGATAGTCATGATACCATGAGGATAGTCATGATACCATGAGGATAGTCATGTACCATGTGGATAGTCATGATACCATGCAGACAGTCATGATACCATGAGGATAGTCATGATACCATGCAGACAGTCATGAAACCATGCAGATAGTCATGATACCATGTGGATGGAATAGTCATGATACCATGCAGACAGTCATGATACCATGTGGATGGAATAGTCATGATACCATGCAGACAGTCATGATACATGATACCATGCAGACAGTCATGATATCATGATACCATACAGACAGTCATGATATCATGATACCATGCAGACAGTCATGATACCACGTGGATGGAATAGTCATGATACCATGCAGACAGTCATGATACCATGCAGACAGTCATGATATCATGATGCCACGCAGACAGTCATGATACCATGTGGATGGTCCTTTTACTCCTGTACCATGCAATCATAATACCATGCCGATGGTCATAATACCATGTGGACAGTCACAATACCATGGGGTATAGTCATGATACCATACCATGAAGTTAAATACCATGAAGTTAATCACCATGAAGATATGTGTAACAATTTAAAACAATATTAACTTAAATTTCAGCTACAGATACTATAACATTTTTTGTTATTATTTAAAACATTTTTCATTGCTCTTTTGTCTCACAATATTTTAGCTTTTATGTTAATTAAAGCTAAAATAACATATGCTTGGGGGAAATGGTAACAGAAACGATTTAGAGTTAAAGGTGCAGTAATAAAATAGTATAAACTTAGCTTACTTGATTTTTGTGGTTGTCGGAGGGTCAGGTATTTGTAAATAAATAAACTAAAGGCAAGGCCAATATGGAGACGGTAAAGAAATATTCATTTTTCCTCCCTGAAACAAGAAAACTTGTGTCTCTCACTTTTGTTTCCGAACTGACAAGTTCAGTTCCGTTTATAGAACAGTTCCGTTTATAGAACAGGTTCGAGAAACAAGGTTTCCCAAACAAGATTTTAGTCCGAAATAAACATACTTCAATTCCTCTATTGCACTTTGACTTTGGAAACATGCCGAACGGGAAACAAATATATAAACTAAAGTTATTGTTTGAGAGAAGATACGAAGAAAAGGGATTTACCAAAACGTGAAATAACCTTCATGACACGAAAAAGCGAAGTGCAAGACGAATTTAGACGACGAGTGGTATAGAAAAAACTCTGCTATACGAAAGTAGTGAAACTTTAAATCAAACACAAGAGTATAGTAAACCCAAAACTGACCTTTAAATATCGATGAAGAAAGTCCACTTTTCTCCAGTAGACAGATTATGTAAATGCAGTGGCCACAGCGTAAACGTGAAGTGGAAATTCACAAAGAGGACCAATAAAGGTCTGAAAATATCCCAAGATTCCCTATTTTTTACCAAAAAATCCCAAGGTTCACCAGAGGTCCCCGACTACCCGTTTGGTGATTACTATTATTTTTAAAACCGAAACTGTTTGCTGTGGAAAAATCCTAAGAAAAATCCCAAGGTCGAATCCCTGAGAAAAAATCCAAAAAAAATCCAAACTCCTTCAAAAAATCCCAAGATCTTGGGATAAAATCCGGGACAATCTGAAATGACGCATGCGCAGTGTCGAATGAAGGCAAAACACTTCGCGGCCACCATCTTGCATGACAGAAACCACAGAAACTAAGGAGCAGTAGTTTGTGATCCAAAATTTAGGAGGAAACCTTCGACAACTGATTCACTTTAGCATCGTTAAAGGTGCAGTCCAGTCCGTTCTGCGCATGTTTTCAAACATTGGGGACCCCACATGTCAACAAACTTTAACGGAATAGATTTGCGACAGTTCGAAAGCGAGTATTCGTTAAATGTGGCGAAGGCACGAGTGGTAGTTTGATATATTATCCACATTTAGGAACCAAACAGCTTCTTATAACACGCTTTTTAGGCGGTAAAGCTCAAGCGTGTGAAAAAAATCCGCAATTCTTCATGTTCAATGTTTATATAACGCAATGTAAACAGAAACGTGGACATGCGCAGAACGGACTGGACGGCACCTTTAAAGGGATATGGCAATATAAATTAACTTTGTCTCATTTGAAAGAACTCGTGAAATGGTATAACAAGATCTTTTACCATTTTCCCTTATCTTTTTTAGCGTGCTGTCCGCCATCTTGGAATTATTTTCGATATGCATGTGACGTCATAAGTAGGGTAAAGTGAAATTTTTATCCTGCCAACCTTACGACATTATGAGCCAGAAACTCGATTATGTTGCACTATTTCCATTTTCAATTGGCCCACAACATTTTAAAAAGCCTTCCGCGGAAATTTGGTCACCTATGGGTTTACCTGCTTGTGACGTCACCAATTTCCTAGTTAATTAGGTCAAATATTACAACAAGATGGCGGATTGTAGACTGTCTTTTGTCATAATTATCTGAAATATTTCAAAAACCAAGAAAGATACAGAAAAATTGTAAAAGGTCTTCTTATACCATTTTACGAGTTCTTTCAAATGAGACAAAGTTAATTTATATTGCCATATCCCTTTAACGATCAGAGTCTTGGATGCTGCGAAACAATGAAGCCGGGAATATTTCGCGGCGGCTATATAGTTTTACTGTAGGCGACAGAGACTATCTGTCTCTGATCTTTTAAGATGCTAAAATGAATTAGTTGTCGAAGGTTTCCCATAATTTAGAACACAAATTACGGTTCTATAACAGTAACTATGAAGCAGGGAATATTTCGCGGCGGCCATATTGGAGTGACCAAGTTACTGTTATGGAGCCGTAGTTTGTGTTCTATATAATATGAGAAAACCTTGGACAACTGATTCATTTTAGCATCTTAAAAGATCAGAGACAGATAGTCTCTGTCACCTATAGTAAAACTATATAGCATGGTCCCAACAAGATGGCCTGGACGAGCTACTTTCGGATTTTTTATGTTTCATATATTACTTCTGCTGAGAGAGATTGTTCACTAAAAAGAGACGAAACGGCAATGATGTAACATCGATATATTTTAACGTAATCATGTACGCATGTGTTTATCATAATATACAATAAACTTATAGCATTTGATGATTGTACCATGTACTAAGGGAGCCTTGATTATTTATGGCAGGAGCACCAGCCGAAGAGAAACAAGTGGAAACCAAAAAAAGTTTTACCCAATCTTTCAAACACTGAATTTTTCTTCTACCCAACCATCACTAGATGATGCAACCATATACATGTTGCGTTAATATACACACTGTTGTAGTGAATGTGGGAGACAGGGAGAGCTCGGAGTAGACAGACGATACGTGGACGATCGTCAAGCTCATATCCTCAGAAAAATGATTCTGAGTCCCATACAGGAATCGAACCTGTAACCTTCTGATTGCCAGTGAGACGCTCTATAACCATTGAGTCACCGAGACTCAGATGGAGAGCGAATGAGACTCAGATGGAGAGCGAATGAGACTCAGATGGAGAGCGAATGAGACTCAGAGTCAGATGGAGGCGAATGAGACTCAGATGGAGAGCGAATGAGACTCAGATGGAGAGCGAATGAGACTCAGATGGAGAGCGAATGAGACTCAGATGGAGAGCGAATGAGACTCAGAGTCAGATGGAGGCGAATGAGACTCAGATGGAGAGCGAATGAGACTCAGAGTCAGATGGAGGCGAATGAGACTCAGATGGAGAGCGAATGAGACTCAGATGGAGAGCGAATGAGACTCAGAGTCAGATGGAGGCGAATGAGACTCAGATGGAGAGCGAATGAGACTCAGAGTCAGATGGAGGCGAATGAGACTCAAATGGAGAGCGAATGAGACTCAGATGGAGAGCGAATGAGACTCAGAGTCAGATGCTATGAGGCGAATGAGACTCAGATGGAGAGCGAATGAGACTCAGATGGAGAGTGAATGAGACTCAGAGTCAGATGGAGAGCGAATGAGACTCAGAGTCAGATGGAGGCGAATGAGACTCAGATGGAGAGCGAATGAGACTCAGATGGAGAGCGAATGAGACTCAGATGGAGAGCGAATGAGACTCAGATGGAGAGCGAATGAGACTCAGATGGAGAGCATCTCACCGGCAAGCAGAAGGTTACAGGTTCGATTCCTGTACGGGACTCAGAATAATTTTGCTGAGGATATATGAGCTTGACGATCGTCCACGTATCGTCTGTCTACTCCGAGCTCTCCCATTATTAACGCATCCAAGTGTTAAATATTGGTTCATATATAGTATGAGATCATTACAATATTCTAAGGAAGTTCAAGTTTGTGTTACTGTTTATATACATGAAAATTTGTCTATCTAAAATATTATTTAACAAGAGGTGACAATGTGATTGAACAAGCAATCTCTATATGTTTTATATTGTATCACTATTATTATAACTAGAGACATTAAACACTGATTTATATTATTTTATTTATTTTGTTTTAAAATTTGTTACCCGATATTTATAATGCAACAAAAAATCGTACCCAACCTTTTACCGCCAAAAATTTGGTTTACCCAACCCATTTCACTTCGCGGTACCAACCCCAGCCTGTGTACAGCCTGAATATACACCTGTAATTCAGTCTGTGAAAACTCGCACGATAGCTTGTCGACCCCCCGTTGATTGTTCAAATCACAACCCTTGACTTATTCCAGTTACAATGTTACAATTGGTTCTCTGGGAATTCTTGTGAGATCAAATAATCCAATCACATAAACAATTATGAATCATGAGTATTAAACCACTCAAATTCTCAAAATCTACTACTCAGATCTGAGTAGCTCAGTGGGGGGTCGACAAGCTATCGTGTGAGTTTTCACAGACTACACAGGTTATACCAACCCCAGCCATAAATAAATAATAATGACAGCTCCCTAAATAGATTAATTTCTCTGGCAGTTTAGTAGCCATAAGCGACTACGTATCGTTATTTTTATAAAATATAACAAATCTGTATATGATTATATATAGACATATCGTGACTGCTGATTTAGCACACACTTCCAAGACATCACTTGCAGGTGATGGTCGGCTTACTGTCGGCATACTGTCGGTTTACTGTCGGCTTACTGTCGTTTTCTAACTCAAACACGCACTGTTAATTTTCCGGGCTATGCACCAGTATCGTTCTCGTCAACGCCTTTGGCTTCGAACGAAATATCCATTGCCTCAGCATCCAATAATTGTTTACTGTATTTCCCTTCTCAGCACCAGTTGTGAGATATAATATTTTTAAAGTGCACATCTCGTGTTTGGCCTTTTCATGTATTTATAATCTTTGACACTTTCTGATGAAAATTGCTTAATATTATCATCAACTAAAGATTCATCTTCATGTCTTTTTCCCCTGCTATAGTCGGCTAAAGTGTCTATCTTATATGTGGTCTTTTTATATATTTATAATCTTTGACACTATCTGATAGAAACTACTTAATATTATTATCAAGTAAAGATTAATGTTCATGCATTTTCCCTCTGCTAAAGTCGGGTTACTATTCACAATGAAATACGAAGACAGTTTGAGAATTAAGGAGGTCACTCGATAATCAATGTTTTTTTCCTTCTTATTTTCAATAAAAATGTAAACATATATTTGAGATACTGACCAATTGAGGTTCGCCTTCGAAATAGCCAAACGATCACCCCTGGTGAAGACACTGGATTGGAGTGTCGAAACGTTGGGTCATGGACAGTAAAGCCTGGTTCAGGCGAGCGACATAAGCATAAGCAACGAAAACAAAGCACTGACTTTTGCTCTGGGACATACGAAGACAAAACAACGAGAATTTTTCTTTGTTCCTCTTTTGTTTTGCTCTTGCCTTATGCTTCTAATGCTTGGCTTATGCTTCTTATGATTATGTCCATCTTTATGTTGCAGGCTTGACTTCATTCCTTTGTTTTGCCTTTTGTCTTCTCTTTATGATTATGAAATATGCTCTCGTGTGAACCAGGCTTAACTTTTAAACTTTTTAAAGTCAGAGTAGCGTCAAACTATGTCTTATCTGATGATAATATAAAGCAATTTTTGATAAAAATTGCCAAAGATTATAAATATATAAAAAGACCAAACACGAGACAGTCTCTTTAAATATGTTTCCAAGAAAGCATACGAAAATCCGGGCGATAATGGCTCTAAATAAACAATTCATGAAGGGAAATCAACTCATTGTTACTTCTGTGTGATATTAGATGAACGATGACATACACTCTAACTTGATTGAGTTACATTAACAACATTTAACTAACTTCTTATGTATTTGTATTTTAACTCTTTCCTGTCGGGCCCAGTCGAAAGGGGTCATAGAAGACCCCGAAGTTGTCAATCGAAAAACACGGCACACGGTAACGCAAGATTAAAAATTGAAAGTCGACAAGCACGAGGCACATGAGATCCACTCACACGCCAAGTTTGATTTGATTTCATAAACAACTCTGCGATTGGTGGCATTTTGAATTTTCAGGATGCTACGCGGGCGTGCAAGATGGCATTTTCTACAAAAATGGAAGTTTTCAACCTGATTTATGATAATTATGCTAATTTATATTACCATCATGTGTCTTGTTCGGAAAATTCAAAAGCATTGGTAACAGCCGGTTTATTGGGCTTTCAGAAAAGGTATAGATTTCGCAACAGTTATGGATATTTCCCGAGATATCAATAGAACAAAGAGGTAGTTCAATTTTGGATGTTTTTCAGCCGGACAGGAAAGAGTTAAGCAGTAAGAGATGAATATATAAAATCCCCAAACGTGAGATAGGCACTTTTTTTACTAACCTTTTTTCTTCTGCATTTGTATCTGAAGATGCGTATGGCACAACGCTTGACACGAGTTTTCTCATCTTCGTTGGCTTTCGCCGTCGTTGATTTTCTTGCACTCTCTGCCATATCCACATAGGTTTGACAAAGGACCAAGATCAAAACAAGTAAAACCAGCATTCCTTGTGCTTCAGTCTTCATCGCGAGCTACAAAATCTAAAATGAAGAAAAATGTTTTTGAGGTTTTATTGGTATCATCAACTAATTATGTAAAGCATACTCATTCTAACAAAGGAGTCGATATTTGGAATTGTCTGGAATTTGACTAAAAGAACATTGGCTTGTCTAATATGAAGGAACTCGTAAAATGATAGAGTAACACCTTTTACTTCGTTTTTGAACTATTTCAGTTTGTTTGATATGTAAATGAGATGGTCTCTCGAGCGCAGCCCTTCATCAGAGTAACATCAGAGTAAGTCTTATACTTAAGTCTTACGTCTTACTCTGATGAAGAGGTCCGCTCGAAACGTCAGTATTTCGTCACTAAACATCTTGGCAGTTTACCACCTTTTCACTATGCTGTATATTCAAAACACTGTCTACGCAGCACTCTACTTAATAATAATTCGACATGTATCGAGACAAGACTCTATTTGATTACGTTTCGTGGAACTGTCAAAACTCAGGGCAGAGGTTAAGAAAAATTTTAAGCATTAAAAAAGCAAGTAAGCTGCCGATGACAGGCTTTGCGAAGCCCAACTAGAGAGACCTGTCCTCTGAAGCCCAGTGAAACATCATCTTGTTAGTGCTTTCGAACGCCTAGCATTAATACGATGGATGACGTGCGTGAATCATGGCTATCAATGTTAGCCATATGAAACGTGTCGTAGATTGCAATACAGCTGGGTTTGGCACTCGCGTGCCAGGCAACCACGTCGGTTGAAAATATAACAAAACAAAAAAAACTGTACTCACGCGAACTTGCCCGTCGTCGACGGAACACAGGACTCACGGGCGTTTTAAACGTCACGCACGCGTCTCCACGGGTTGCTCCCTCGTAAGTGTTTTTGTTTTTAATCCACGTCGTCCGTCAATTTCCTGTCGGCCTGAGTACAGAAGACGATTATTATTTTGGATTGTTAGGGACTAGATGACGTGAATGGGATCGAGTTACGCAAGTGGGTGCGGGAGAAAGGCTCAGAGTCCATTACTTCGCGCGCTTCGAAGCGCGACAACGGAGGAGGAAATCATCAATCATGGTTTGCAAGTGACGGTATTGAAATTCGAAAACCTCCAGAGCATAAAGCATGTCGTTTTATAACCTTTTCCGCAGGAAACTCTGTGGCTTCTTAGCTGTATGGGCAAGAGCAGTGTTCGCCAGTAACGAAGTAAATTTACTTCGTTACTTTATTCAAGTAAAAAAATCAGTATTTACTTTATAATGAAGTATATTTTTCAACAAATACTTTTTACTTGTAACGAAGTAAAATTTTTGTTAAATAATTACTTTTGTTTTATCGGCAAAGTAAAAAAATAAATTCGCGAAATGAGTCGCGAAATGAGTCGCGAAATACTCGGTCTACTCTATCCATCTGCTGGAGATCTTAGAGTGGAGAAATCGCGTGAAGTTGGTTTTGTATGTGCAAGTGATTGGCAACTGTTGAGTTGGCGCCGCCAAACAGCGCCCAGATTATTAAGATTATTAAGATTATTAAGTACATTACAGTAACAGGTTATAATTATTTGTCATGTTGGTTAGTGGTTCGAGAATATATAGTTTGTTTCAGAAGTACTTTTCTGGAATATTTTTTGCCATACATTTAATTTTACTTAAGTAAAATTTTCCGGCCATACTTTTACTTAAGTATAAACTCAGGAGTTACTTTTTACTTTTACTTAAGTACAGAATATCAGTACTTTGCTGAACACTGGGCAAGAGAGGGAGGTAGGCCGACGAAGAGGGGACAGCGAGGGATAGTCGTTTTGTATGTTTTGCAGAGCGTTGTCGATCATTTCAGATCAATACAATCTCCTTTTTGCAGCATAGTTAACACATAAAACCAATTTTTTTAAATCAGATTTTGGTTTTGAAATGCTAGCTTATAGAGCACAGAAATGCAAAAGAAATTGTACGAAAACTTCAAAACCCCAATTTTGCAGAACAATATTTCACAGCAAATCTATTTCAAAAGTTGGCGCCATTTTGCGCGGCCAGGTGTGACGTCACATTGTTTGCGTATGATTTATTTATAGTCGATCACGACAGGCTCAGTAGCCTGCGTGCAGACCCCACCCGATGCACGCAGGCTAGAGGCTCAGGGGTTCATGTTTTAAGTGTTCGACTATTCAGTCTATGATCACTCTTAGGTGAACGGAAAACCCAACTGATAAGAATTCCGAGGGCCTACGATTTAAGGTCGTTTTCCGAGAAGACCTGAAAGTCTTACCATTTGCTGGTGTTGTTGCAAAGGCAGCACTTTCTCCTCAATTATTTTAATCTTCCACTAGACTAGAGGCACAACAGCTGGTTTAAATATTGAAGTTAATGAAGTATAAAGCTTAAAGGGGTAGTAAGACGCAAAAATCATTTATCCCAATTTGGGCTTTATCTAGAAGTGCATTCGAAATAAGCAAGAATAGCGCTCTTACTTTGTCAATGTCTGATATTTCAGTTTTTAAAAGCTGTAAATGAGATACCTGATGACGTCATCTACTCCAATCAAATTCTAAAAATGAGGAATATCTTTGGAGATAGCGGCTAGATTGTGCTGAAACGTTCCAGATGTATATGCTACTAAATGCTTTATACATTTTTCATTTTAGAGATTTCCTTTAGTTTAAATTTTGGAGTAGATGGCGTCATAAGTTCATTTGCATCTTTCAAAAACGTCAATATCTCTGGAACAACATAAGATATTGACTAAGTAACAACGCTATTCTTCCTCATGTTTATAGTACTAATAGATAAAATAAAAATTGGATAGACGATTTTCGGTCTTACTACCCCTTTAAGTCACTTTACGAAGCTATCTCGAGACTAATCAATGAGAAAATATCAAGCCTTCGATTTGCCTTTCGAACTTTTGCAAACAACGTAACGTGAGGTGAAAAACGCAAACGGCGAAGATGAAAGGAAGCGCTTCATCAGATGAAGGACTCCGCTCGAAACATCATCATTCCGTATCTCAACGTTACGTCTGCCATACCAGCTCTAGATGTCTCTAGATGTCGATAGCAGTATAGTAGTAGTAACAATATTTTATCTATATATTATATATATATATATATTATTATAGTATCCCTAGAGATCGTCTGAGCAGTTCCTCTGCTATAGCAGTATCCCTAGAGATCGTTTGTCATAGCAGTTCTAGATGTTGTTGTTGTCTTGTTTCTTTTTCTTGGCAAGATGTCTTTTTCATGACAAGTTGTTACCCAATAAAATTATTTAAAAAAAAATTTAAAAAAAAATTAAAATTAAATTAAAAAATTATAAAAATATGTCTATACTTGTCATACCACTTCTATATGTCTATACCAGCAGACTAGCACTGTCCCTAGAGATCGTCTGCCATTGCAGTTCTAGATTTCTATACTTGCCACAGCACTTCTAGATTTCAATATCAGTATCCCTAGAGATCGTCTGTCATAGCACTAATTCTACACGTCTATACTTGCCATACTAAACAGTTCCTCTGCCACAGCAGTTCTAGATGTTTTTAGTACTTCTAGATGTCGTATACGACTTGCCAAAGCACTTCCAGACGTGCTATACCAGTATTCCTAGAGATAATCTGCCATAGCAGTTCTGCATGCCTATACTTGTCCGAGCAGTTCCTAGATGTCGAATAGACCTCTTTCATAATGGCGCGGCCAATATTCTTTTATATGCATGTAAATTAGCGGCTTTCTGGCTTCGTTACAAAGCAAAATTCTTTGGAATTACAGACACAAGAACGAGGTCAGAAAGGCTAATTTAAATGAATATAAAAGAATATTTAATTTGGGTGTCATTATGAAAGAGTTCTATAGCACTTCTAGATGGCTCTACTTCCCATAGGAGTTCCCAGAGGTCGATACCAGTATTCCTAGTCCTAGAGTTCATCTGCCACAACAGTTCCGAAGTAGCGATATCCGGAGTACAGGCGCTAGAGATCACATCTGGGCAAGTTACTAGCTTGCGACCTTTTGACTTGCGACCAGCGCACGACATCGGAGAATCTCATACTAATAATTCATATTCAATCTCATATTAATAATTCATGAACCCAAAACAAAGAAAATCAACTCCGTGAGGGACAACTGGATATGTGATCTTAATTAGCATAGGATTTTGACGATTTCAACCTCAAATTTCTCTATAAATACTGACTTGTTTGACTTTGAGATACTAATTGCGCGGACTTGAAACCAGTCTGCATTGTCGACTTTGAAATATTACTTAACCAGGCTCAGTAGGAGCACGAAAAATAGGACCCCCTCTCATGCGCTAACTCAGTATGGGCTCTGATATAATCGTCCGATTATATGCATAGAACCGTCTCAATCGTCTGCGCACTTTTTGAAACAACTCAGACGATTATATCATGACCAGCCTAAACCAGCCAGTTATGTTACTCACTATACACACGATAGTACACCACCACCACTTAGAGTATTCGAATTGCATTACCATGACAATACCTTGCTGTCTATTTCTGTTTTTTTTCCAAGAAGTTACCTGGCTTGTGTATGAAAGTGTTCTTAATCTAGAACACCTTGATCCAATCGTTGACAAACATTACCGTGTTGCAGAACATGCAATGCTCACATGGTATATGCGTCATAATATGTTGTTGTGTCAGGACAGCGCTAGCGTGGCTAGAAATACGCAGCGGGAGATGAAATACACAGATCGCGAATCTCTATATTATTATTATTATTATTATTATTACGGATACAAAAGTCCATCAATAATAACTGGTGAGACGCATCGTCCTGATTTGCTTTTATCTATTTCTGATGACTACCTCTATATCCTTGAACTTACTGTTGGATTTGAATCAAACCTCGAAAACAACGTTGAACGCAAAAAGCTAAATACATGGACGTTATTAGACAACAAAAAGAACAATATAAAAATGTAAAATTTGTAAATCTCTCGATTAGTTCTCTCGGTATTTTCTCAAAAGAATGCTCTACTTTTCTAAAGATGTTAAGTGATGTAGGTCTTGATAAGAAACACCAAAACTACTGCATTAAAAAAATAACATCTATCGCCATTAGAACAACATATTATATTTTTTGCTGTAGAAACAAAGAATGGACAAATCCTGAATTAATTAACTTTTAAAATAGACGTATATATTCATTTGTATAATCTTTAATTGATAGTTTATAGTGGTTCAAGTAGTCAATTGTAAATTACCTCATTGAGCGAGATTTATAATTGTATATATAACAAAAGATTTAAATAAAGTTTCCATTATTATTATTATTATTGTAACAATTCACACGTTTCTTTCGTGCAGGTTCCCGAAATCTAAACATCAAGCTATAGCCTATAGCCTTAGGTGTCTAGTTCCTACTAATAGTCCCAAGTGCTCCAATGACAATTGGTACGACAATCTTCTTAATCTCCCTTTTAAGGTATTATTATTGTATTAGGAGAATTTAAAAAAAAAAAGAAAAAAAAAAGAAGTATTGTATTAGGAGAATTACGTCTATCGCCATTAGAACAACGTACTATATATTTTGTTGTAGAAATAAGGACTGGACAAACCGGAATTACTGGACATTTAAAGATACATTTTAAATTAACTTTTTTTCTTTTTCTATATAGTTTGTAAACAATAAATAGGTTCAAGTAGTCAATTATAAATTACCTAAATTAGTGAGATTTATAATGGTATACATATATAAAGAATTTCAATAAAGTTGCCATTATTATTTCAACTTAACCGGACCAGGTGGTTCTCGGCCAAAACATACTACAGTTAATCACCATGTGTTCACTGTAATTTACTGATATATACAAAAGTTCACGACTATAGTCTGTCGGGGATTGCCTCCAAAAGTTTCTCCCGACGCTTCACAGTCGGTTTTTATCGTTTAATACGCTCCTTTTATGAAAACAGTTTCGCTCGCCTCGAGGTTTCGAAAGAACAGACTACAACACTAAAAAAAACATCACTCACATTTTCCTCCCCAGTCCACGCGGTTGCTTACAAACAAATATCTAACACAAATAAGCGAATTGCCCAGTTTCCAACACGCTCCCCCATATAACTCGCCCGAGTTATATGTTTGTCCGTTTACATGAAACTGGCTCCTAACAAAACTGATCAAATGTTCAAAGTTCGCTACTGTTCATAAGAAGTTCAATCCGACAAGTCCACTCATTATTTTTCGCACTGATTCTCCTTCAAACAGTATCACACGTTGCATCTCTGCCATCGTCCACTCTAGTCTTTCGTCCACTCTAGTCTTTCGTCCACTCTAGTCTTTCTTTGATTATGAATTTAGATTATTATTATTATTATTATTTATTTTTATTTATTATTATTACTGAGATTCAAAAGCTACAACGCATACAAAATTCAGCAGCAAGATGAGTAGTTAAAGTTAAAGGCACATACCAGTTAGAGAAAAGAAAAATATTTTACAACAATACAATCCTAGTCGAAGTTTGCATTTTTAGGCCACCAAGAGTTTACCAGCTGTCCCCACATCAAACTTACTACCTTACGTGGGGCTTCGGTGGTCTAGTGGTCATTGCCACTGCCTCCCACCTCTGAGGTCAAGAGTTCGAATCCTGTGTTCGGACATTTGATCGCACGTGGAAAGAGTTGGTCAACACTCTGAAAGTCGTGGGTTTTCTCCGGGTTCTCTGGTTTCCTCCCACAGGGAAGTACACCAACCTTTTTAGATATTTGATTTGTATTTCTACACACTGCCTACGCAGCACAATGCGTTTTATTACTCATACGTATAGAAGTATATTATACAAAGTTCTTACTCAATATGCAAGCGGTTTTCTTTTGGTTTTTCCATAAAGGAAGTTAGTATCAATCAACCCTCAGATTCAACAAAATAGTTTTGACAGTTCCTGTACTCGCGTGTAGCTCAAAGAAATATTCGAGGAATTTGGAAAGTCTCAAACTATTATCTCCGCGGAAGTTCCTCGCAAAATTATTTAGTAGTGCACGATAATCCTATTGACGCCATTAACGGTTAGCTACGGAAAGTCGGATGACTCGGATCTATATACCCCTGAGGATATGAGCTTGACAAACGTCCATGTATCGTCTGTCTACTCCAAGCTCTCCCACATGTGTATATATTAACACATCCAAACATTACTAATATATATTGACTGCCGCATAGGCAGTACGTATGTCAATCGAACCATAACCTTCGCTCTCCATCTGAGTCTTGTTAGCTCAATGGTTAGAGCGTCTCACCGGCAATCAGAAGGTTACAGGTTCGATTCCTGTGGGACTCAGAATTATTTTTCTGAGGATATGAGCTTGACAAACGTCCATGTATCGTCTGTCTACTCCGAGCTCTCCCACATTCACTACAGCAGTGACATATTAACACATCAAAGCATTACTGATATATATAGTGACTGCCGCATAGGCAGTACATCATTGTAACCTTCGCTCTCCATCAGAGTCTCGTTAGCTCAATGGTTAGAGCGTCTCACCGGCAATCAGAAGGTTACAGGTTCGATTCCTGTCCGGGACTCAGAATCATTTTTCTGAGGATACGAGCTTGACAAACGTCCATGTATAGTCTCTGTCTACTCCGAGCTCTCCCACATTCACTACAGCAGTGTGTATATTAAATGTCATATTTACTAACGTTTAGTTGCGAACTCACAACATCTTAGACGGCTAACCAATAACGAGTTGCATAATGAGTTGTCAGAGAATGTTATATATCTTTGCGTTCATCAAATAAAAACACTAAAGTGTGAATAACACGTGTGCATGTTTCTCTCACAACACCAAACTTCTCGATTTTAAAGGATTTCGTTCGAGAATGAAAGAGATACACACATTTCTCCAATAAGTCATTATACGCGTGAGACGTGCTGTAAATTCCGTACATTTGCATATCAAACAAACTGATATATCTCAAAAAGAAAGCAAAGAAACGAAAATGTTCAAAAGAAAACAAATAGCATTACAGATGCCCTGTCAGGCAAAAACATAAATGTAAAAAACCTGCAAAGCTGAAAACCATCTTTGGATGATTGGATGCTATCTAGTCAAAAACTAAGCATCAATAATTGGTCATTTTAACTTGTAAAATAGATTACATCCCAGTCAAGAAATCAATGGATGCTTTTTACCCTGTGATAAAAATTGAGTGTTCTATATACCGAATTTAAATAAGATCCTCACTTAATATTTGTTGCTATGTCAATAAAATGCAGTGTAACACCAAAAGCACCCATTAATTTCTTGACTGGGATGTAATCTATTTTACATGTTATAAAATGACCAATTCTTGATGCTTCTTCAGCTTTGCAGGGTTTTTTACATTTCTGTTTTTGCCTGGGAGGGCATCTGTAATGCTATTTGTTTAGAGCATGTTATAAACTTTAAAATGATATAAAGCATGTTGCATATACATTTAACCATAATAAGATAGAGCCATTATGACATGGGTTTGTGAACATAAAATTTAAGGTAGCTTGCCCCCTTAATATTGTTTATAATTTATTGAGGATAGCTACAAGTTTATCAATGTAAGCTGTCAACTAGGGGTGCACCGGATATCATATCCAGCCGGATATCCTGCCGGTATCAAGGCGTATTAAATTTGTGTAAACTTAAAGATGAAAATAGAAATAGAAATTACCATGAATAAAAATACAGTTAGATATCAATACAACAAAACAACAATATTATATGATCTGGTTTACTGTTCCAGTATTGCTGGTTATAGTTAAAAAACTAGACTAACTGCAGTAAGTAGTTAGTAACAACTTTATCTATTTCTACTGTAGTTCGTAGCACGTTATTTACATACAAAGTTCCATAAAAACTTATTTGTGCATCTAATCTTATATGATTGACTGGAGAGTGGAGTCACTAGAGTGTGTGTCCATAGCATGTGTGTTCGACAAGAATTTTGATTACCGAAAAGGCGAAAACACTTGTCATTTTTCAACCATACACGTTGAGCATCTTAAGTTTGGGCTCTTAGAAAAAAGACTTTCTTTCCCATTATTTCACACCTACTGTCAACCCAACCCATGGGTAGATGTATTTATTCAGTGGATACTAGAATGAATGAATTGTGAATGAATGGATAAATTATATCTTTGGAAATTCATAGTTTAAACTACTGTATAGTTCGTTGGGAGATTTTCTTTTTTCTAAAACTTAGATCTGAGCCTAACAATGTCTGATTATGGGTCTAACTTGCTCCTGCGTTGTTTTCGTGTTTGGTAACGTAGTCTCCCCTCTTCGAACCTCTGTTTTTCCTCTGCTGTCACTGGTTCCAGTTGAGGAACTTTACAAGAATGGCCAGATTTGTCCAAAGCAACAAAATACACAAAGGCACTGAGGGCACGAAAGCACCGTCCTAAAATATTTCGAAAATATCTTAGAACTCTTGTTTCTTTTCTATGAAGTATTATGGAGTATTAATATGGATTAATTATTAGTTATTATTATTAATTATTAGTTATTATTATTAGTTATTAATTATTAGTATTAATATTTTTATGGAGTATTAATGTACATTTATTAATGTTATTACTGTACCTGTCAGAATGAGCGCAACGTCTCACAACTTAGCGCAACGTCTCACAACATAGCGTAACGTCTCACAACATAGCGTAACGTCTCACAACATAGCGTAACGTCTCACAACTTAGCGTAACGTCTCACAACTTAGCGTAACGTCTCACAACTTAGCGTAACGTCTCACAACATAGCGTAACGTCTCACAACATAGCGTAACGTCTCACAACATAGCGTAACGTCTCACAACATAGCGTAACGTCTCACAACTTAGCGTAACGTCTCACAACTTAGCGTAACGTCTCACAACTTAGCGTAACGTCTCACAACATAGCGTAACGTCTCACAACATAGCGTAACGTCTCACAACATAGCGTAACGTCTCACAACATAGCGTAACGTCTCACAACATAGCGTAACGTCTCACAACTTAGCGTAACGTCTCACAACTTAGCGTAACGTCTCACAACTTAGCGCAACGTCTCACAACTTAGCGCAACGTCTCACAACTTAGCGCAACGTCTCACAACATAGCGTAACGTCTCACAACTTAGCGTAACGTCTCACAACATAGCGTAACGTCTCACAACATAGCGTAACGTCTCACAACATAGCGTAACGTCTCACAACTTAGCGTAACGTCTCACAACTTAGCGTAACGTCTCACAACTTAGCGTAACGTCTCACAACTTAGCGTAACGTCTCACAACTTAGCGTAACGTCTCACAACTTAGCGTAACGTCTCACAACTTAGCGTAACGTCTCACAACTTAGCGTAACGTCTCACAACTTAGCGTAACGTCTCACAACATAGCGTAACGTCTCACAACATAGCGTAACGTCTCACAACATAGCGTAACGTCTCACAACATAGCGTAACGTCTCACAACATAGCGTAACGTCTCACAACATAGCGTAACGTCTCACAACTTAGCGTAACGTCTCACAACTTAGCGCAACGTCTCACAACTTAGCGCAACGTCTCACAACTTAGCGCAACGTCTCACAACATAGCGTAATGTCTCACAACTTAGCGTAACGTCTCACAACTTAGCGCAACGTCTCACAACTTAGCGCAACGTCTCACAACTTAGCGCAACGTCTCACAACATAGCGTAATGTCTCACAACTTAGCGTAACGTCTCACAACATAGCGTAACGTCTCACAACATAGCGTAACGTCTCACAACATAGCGTAACGTCTCACAACTTAGCGTAACGTCTCACAACTTAGCGTAACGTCTCACAACTTAGCGTAACGTCTCACAACTTAGCGTAACGTCTCACAACTTAGCGTAACGTCTCCAAATTTAGCGTCTTAGCGTCTAAATCTAAACATAGTCCATTCAACACAAAAATGTTTTACTTTTTCACAAAAAGTTGAGTATAATGTTCGGACAAGATGAGCATCGGACAAAATGAGACACAATTAATATTGAAACTGTCAAATATCTAGAAATGGGATATTTGTACCGGACAATGTCCGTGACCGGCCGCTAATATCTAGTCTTGATTAATGTATTTATTAATGCATATTAAGCTTGAGTTTTCAATTTATATACTGTATTTTGAAAATCGCGTGTCTTGCTGGCCCTTGGGAAAAGGTTTGTTGTTCTTACCTTCGAGCAAGTTCTCGACATCAACAACCACTTTGATCTCCATTGACTTTTCACTGGTGAACGTCATGCGTCCTGTTATGGTCATAATCTCGCCAAGTTTAACAGGATTGTGAAAATCAGTAGCATCTGAGAAGTGAAGGAACGGATTACGTAGTTTGCAGAACCAAGATAAAATACATATTCTCTTTTAAATTATTGCATCTAGCTATTCCTTCATTAGAAATATCAATGTCTGGGTAAATGATAAGATTCATAAAGTTGTAACGGTTTTGCTGTGCAACAGTGCAAGCTGTGTTACATTGTCAATACTCAGAAAAACTCTGAGCTCCAGACAGACAGAACTCAAAACCACTGATCTCCAAAGCCCTGTGTATACCTGACCTAGGACCAACCTAGCGAGGCTAGGCCTCTGGTGTAAATGCGCGAGGACTGACCTGAGATTGACCTAGGACCGAGTTTTCAGGCCAAGCGTTTAGGTAGGCCTGAAAACATAGTCCTAGGTCAGTCTCAGGTCAGTCCCTTGGTGTAAACATGTTTCTAACCTGACCTGGAACTACTTTCCATACCAACCCCTTGAATCCGAGCCCACGAAAAATACTAATCAGCAACATTTACATTTTTGGAGGGAAGATCGAAAAACAGATTGCGTGCAAAATTCACAAATTATGGCAACCCGTAATGTTTGGACAGATGATGAACGCGGCATTTGGTGTTGTTGTGGGGAGATGCTAGAATTCAAGCAGAGCTTGACGATTTTAGCGTGCGAAATGAGATTACTGCATGGCGGGATTACTGCATGGCGGCCATATTGGATCGTGACCACCGTGGTCTGTTATATAACCATAGAACTGTTATATAGCCGTAGTTTGTGTATTACCGTATATTATGGGGAAACCCCGGACAACTGATTCATTTTAGCATCTTAAAAGATCAGAGACAGATAGTCTCTGTCGCCTATAGTAAAACTATATAACATGGTCCCAACAAGATGGCTGCCATGAGCTACTTCGGGCTTCATTTTCTGAACAATAGTTGCTCGATCCAGTCTTTATTTAGAGATCAGGACTCAAACCCGCAACCTTCTGAATGCTAACTCAGATGGCAGGGCAAGGTTAATAACAGTATTTAAACCACAAGTCTTACCAATTGAAATGGTTACAACGTTGCATCTTGCGTGCCGAAAAGCCGTCATCCCTGCCACATTATCCATCAACTTCATTGCCACGCCACCATTGCAAAATTTATAACTATTACAATCAGATGGTTGAACGGAATGGGTTAATGAAGACGCAGAATAGCTAACGCCGTATTGTGGATGGTCAGAAGAATTTTTGCCAGGTATGGGGTTAGTCACACCACATGGAATCTAAAACAACAAAATAATTATTTTAAACAGTTTTTGGTGTGTCTGTTGAGTAATATTTGTTTGCATGTGTTAGTTGGCCCTGTAGTCAATTTATCGCAGGCGTTCTGTGTCCCCATCTCGCAAGCAATCGTTTTCTGGACGATCGTTTTATTAGTATCAAGGTTAGTATTAGAAAACCATTAGGCAGAGGGGGTTAGAAAACCCATTAGGCAGGGGGTTAGGGTTAGGATCTAAGTTGTTTTGTGGTTAGCAGTTTTATGATGTATTTATTAAATACAGGCATGTCCGATCATATGATAGCAGTACAATCTCTCATTTCGTCCCATACCTCTTGCGGATCAGTGATGGATTTACAGGGGGTGCGCACCCCCCTGGCCTTGGCCAAGGGGGGTGCCAATCCATTTTTTTTGGATTTGGCAAGGCAATTGTCAAACAAAAATAAAATAGAGACAAAATAAGATAATAGCATGATAACGTACAATAGTTAGACATATAATAGGTGTCTGTGTCCCCAGACCTCTGCCGTAGCTCCCTCAGCGGCACTCCACCCTGCCTCGGTCGCACCCCCCTGCCAGATCAAGCTGGATCCATCACTGTCACGGATACTAAAAATGATCATCCAGAAGATGATTGCTTGCACCATATTGGCCAATAGATATATGCACAAGTAGGGGGTGGTGGTGAGTAGGGGGTGGTGGTGAGTAGGGGGTGGTGGTAGGGGTGACCGTAAACGAAATACATACCTTGGACAGCAACTCCTCTTTCGTCTTCCTGGCTTTAACTTGCTCTTCATAACGTCTCTTACCCGCCTCTTCTTCCTCTTTAGACTTATATTTCAAAGGTGGTACTTCACCAATCGTATAGCCCTTTCCTAGTCCTTCGCAATTAAACCGGAGGGGGACGTACCAAAGACATGCTTTGTTCGTGAGCTTATGTCCGCCTTTTGTAATGTTTTCAGCGAACACAAACACTTGAACTTCGAGTGAATGCTTTGAACTGTACGTTAAGTCAGCGTGGAGAGTGGCAACCTCGCCGACGAACATCGGTTGCACGAAGTCCGTTCTTTCTACACGAGCCAAAACGGCCCACACTGGAGGATCGCTCGAAGTACGGTCCCCGTTGCAATGGCGAGTAGCGATGATAACACCGGCTTCTTCAATCATCTTCAGTATTGTTCCTCCGTGTACGTTGCCGGCAACATTCGTGTCGTCCGGCATCATAATACGACTCACTTCGACAGAACCGTGAGGAAATAAATGACTAGGGTCGTCTATTTGAGCCATTTTAATTTAACTTCTTTTTCGTTCAGTCGTCTCAAAACTCAAAACCGTACGGCAACTAGTACCCCCCGTTTTTCTTACCTTAAACGCCTGCGATTCACTGATCAGCGTGGAGATACCATTGGGCAAAGACGTTTCGGGTCATAATTTTTCTTAATCAATAGTATTTTGTACCTTAGTTTATCGTTTGCTGGGACCATTTCGCTTTTTAATAACAGACTCTTAAAGTAAACCAAATCTTAGTCTTACCCAAAACTCCAAGTTTGACAAGATACATTGTAAAGAAAAAGGAAAAATATATCATCATATACAATTGCTTCGTTCTATTTTAAAACCCCATTTAATTTGATAACAATCAACAACTACACACAATATAAACCTTCGGCACCATATTTAAAGACATTTTAGAGCGTCCTGGTTTGTATTTCTGCCTTTAAATACGGTTTCAAAAGTGGACGGGTGTTCTATAATTGCTCCATGTTATTTTATGCAGAACAGTTGCAGGGAATATACCCAAGATGGCGTCCGAAGATATTGAGGAAGATATCTGGGATTCATGGGAAGACATGGCTGAATCCGGGGTAGATTGATCGCAATTTTAACAAGAAGATAAAACAGAAGTGATAATTTCTGTTTGGTTTTAATTTTCATTGAAATAACTTCGCAAGTGAACGAGTTGTCGCTTTAAATCGTTGGACAAGCAGATGCTTTTAATATAAAAGTAGTGTTGTTCAATCTTGTAATTTAGCAAGTTTTGCTTTTAATAATTTTCAGGAGTTAGAGAAAAGAATGGAAGAAAGGGAAAGAGAACACATGAACATCAGGGAGGAGATTGATAGGAAGTAATAGTCTTTTTGACAGTATATATATTTCGACCACCAATCAGTAAATCACATATTTAGACTTACAAAGCAAAATATCGTAATGTTTTTATAACTTTTTCTCAATGTTTATTTTGGAAGATTATTCGAGCCTGGTGTTCGTGTATTGGTGGAGTCAGAATCTAGTAGGACACAGTATATTCCTCAGGTAACTAAATAACCCTAAATTCTTTCAATATGTAAACATGTTTTCCACTTAAATTGACATATGGTTGCATGATAGCATTTGCCTGTATCAATAAAAATGATGCTGTAAGTTAGCTGATTAAGGAAACACAATCTGAAATGTTATGAAAGGAAATATACAAGTACTGATGACACATGGATGATCGTCAAGCTCAATTCCTTAGAAAATGAGACGCTACCGAGACTCGAATGGAGAGCAAAAGTTACAATGATGTCCTGGTTCGATTGATATATGTACTGCCTATGTGGCAGTCACTATATATCAGTAATACTTGTCCGTCCAAGTTCCCATATTCACTACGTCAGTGTACACATATATGTATAGTGTATACTACAGTACACCTATATTTAAAGGTGCCGTCAAGTCCATTCTGCGCATGTCCACGTTTCTGTTTACATCGTTTGTTTACATTGCATTATATAAACATTGAACATGAAGTATTGTGGATTTGTTTTCTACGCTCGAGCTTTTCCGCCTAAAAAGCATGTTATAAGAAGCTGTTCTGTTCCTAAATGTGGATGATATATTTAACTACCACTCGCGCCTTCACCACCTTTGACAAATACTCGCTTTCGAACTGT
This sequence comes from Chrysogorgia sp. JL179-B06, assembly GCA_035772405.1. NCBI lineage: Eukaryota > Metazoa > Cnidaria > Anthozoa > Scleralcyonacea > Chrysogorgiidae > Chrysogorgia > Chrysogorgia sp. JL179-B06. The sequence goes on from JAYKKM010000048.1 coordinate 1,853,612, forward strand.
CGCAAATCTATTCCGTTGAAGTTTGTTGACATATGGGGACCCGCAAGTTTGAAATATCACACATGTGCAGAACGGACTGGACGGCACCTTTAATACTTTTATTTATTATATATTGTTGTTGTCATTGTTATAATGGCTGACGTTTCATATATAAGTACCCCAAATTTAAAACATAGTCCTAATCCCTAACCTTAATCCTAACCCTGAACCTAATACTAACCCTAACTCTTACCATAATGTTTTCTTTTAGAAATAACAGCCGATTTTAATTTCGAATTTTACTACCGATAGTCTATGTGATGTCATTTTGGGATTTATATGAAACTTCACCCGTTATAATTATTGTAATGTCAATCTCATAGCAAGTCTCTGGACTTTTTCACAGGTTAGGATATTAAAAAGAGACCCAAACAATGAAGCGTGTGGCAATGGAAAATCAGAGGATAGTACAAAAAGAACTCACAAAACATTAGCCCAGAGAGAGGCAGAATATGCATCTGCAAGGTACTACATGCTTTGCCATGTTTGCATAGTCTGATGTAAACACAAAGGACTTGGGAAAACTCAAAAGTGATTGTGTGAGCCCAAGACAAAGATCAAGGGCTTATGCAACTGGTTGAGACTTACTTATTTATAAAATAAATACATTTTAATTTCCCTATAGTTTAGCAGCCAAGCTGTGCTCGATTGCTTCAAAATTTTGGCCTTGCGGACTTCCCAACTTCTTGAGGAGTCCCAAAGCCAAGGGGCTACCATGTTCAACATCTCAGTCCAGCGTGTACTTTAGTCGCTGTTAATCTCAAATATTTGCTTGCTATCACCCTTACCCCATCCAATCTCATGCAAGTAATATTAATATAGACAAGTGCTATATACCTTATACATATTCCTGTATATTTCTCAGTGTGACAGGTGCTGGGAGGTGTGTCTTGGCATAGTCGTCATGGTGACCTCTTATTGCATTTCTATCCCTCAACTGCTTACTATATTATTGCCAAGCCCACAATGGCTCCATAACCATTGCTTGCTCTATTGCTTGCAATATTGCTCAGCTCAATTGCCTATGGCTAGATTGCTTAGCCTTGGCTGCCGGCTATGGCACCTACCTCTGACATAACAGATATCTAGCAGTTAAACTCAAGTAAACACAGAATTCCCAGGATAAATCTATCCCCATGTACTTAGCTTGGTTGTTGAAGCTGTCTGCAAACGTCATTGCTAACCTTCGATTTTTTTGCTCACTTTCTTTTTTCAGAGCAAGAATACTTGGTGAAACACAGGAAAACAGCTCAGAGGAAGATAAAAGGTAAAATACCTCAAATACCTTTGATTATAAATATCATTGTCTTTTTCAGTAAGTTGTCACACTTTTTAAATTTAGTGACCAATCCCAAGGATCAACTTTGGATGAGAAACTACCAGAAAATGTCATCAGACAGCCAAGGTTGGTTCCAGATCTTTATTCGTAATCAATCATGGCACATTTACCATACAATCCCACCATTGTCAACCAAGATTTTGCCATATTTTAGTTGCTCAACAGATTGTCTGCTGTTATTTTTTCAGGGGACCAGATGAATCCAATAGTTTTGCATTGAAGAGATAACAACGCCAGGAAAAGATAAAACATTTACGTAGAGATACTAAAAGATCGTAAAGCAGCTTAGGTATTTCTAGGTATTTCTAACAAATGCATCATTTCTGCAACTCGAAGCAATCTCATAACTTATGTGGTTACGCAGGAAAACTACCATATTGGTTAACTTGAGTGACAGCCCTTTTTGTGTGGTATTACCAAGCAAGTGGTTGCAAAAACTAAAGAATCATTGCAACAAGCTCAAGTTGAACTCTCCCAAACCTGGTTTGCACCCACAAGCAAACATGAAGCTTTTGGACAAGAGGAAGAAGAGGGAAGAAATGGTAGAAGAGGAAAGAAGTTGCACAAGAAATGGTAGAAGAGGAAAGAAATGGTAGAAGAGGAAAGAAGTTGGACAAGAAGAAGAAATGGTAGAAGATGGAAGAAATGCTAGAATATGGAAGAAAATGGAAGGGTAACAAAATATGAAGAATTAATGGACAAGCAAGAATGTCAAATTCATTGAATGTCTCGCCGCAGACTTTTTGTTAATATTAGTGATGTCACGAATATAAAAACTTGCTAGTCAATATCTAGTTAACAAAAATCAATCAAAGACTACTGTAATTGTTGCCAGTTACCAATAGTGATGTTTGCAGCAATTTTCAATAAATAATAAAATGTCAAAAGTCATCTAAGTCAATTTGTTTTTGAAGTTCAGTTATGCTGCTGAAAGTAATTACATTAGAACCGGAGTTTTATGACCCCATGTTTAAATTACAACCACTTTCTGGCATCGACGATTTGTTAAAATGGACGCACAATTAGCAACCACTTGTCAAACACGACTTGTGACCATTTTTGGTGGCCAAAACACGTCACAAGTGACCTTTTTAACTTAAAACTCCCACTATATTAACAAAACATGAGATACGTGTTCACTTTTGCAGTCAACAAGCAAGGATTTTGACTGAACTCAAATGCCTATCTCACATTTGGGGATTTTACATATTCATAATATTTGGGTCTTCCTGAGCAAAATCATAATATATATTGTCAGCCGAAAATTTCATCTTCATGGAGTTCTTCATTGTCAAAGTTACCCGATGTGATGTCACAAGAGGCATTCCAAACCAGTTTTCTTTTGTTACTTACCATAGAAAGAAAACTGGTTTGGAAGCCTCTTGTGACATCACATCCGATAATTTTAACAGCAAAAAAGTCCATAAAGATGAAATTTCGGCTGACAAGATATATTATGATTTTGCTCAGGAAGACCCAAATATTACGAATATGTAAAATCAGCGAACATGTGATAGCCACTTTAACTAGGCTCTTTCATGTAAAACACCTGTACTGTTTTACATGACCCGATCAGCTTATGAAAATTTGCCACGACGTCATTCTCAAAACTATTTGTTTATTTGTTTACGACCACTTTTACGTGGCAATAGGGGTGGTCGTAAAACTCAGGTTCTACTATAAATGGTGGAAAAAATAGGATTTCAGTCTTTAAAAGAAAGACTTGTGTCTTTCTTAAATTGCCCCTAAACTCAAAATTTTTTATTGTCTTCTTTGGAAGACCTTTTAAAATGATAAAGCAACTTCTTTTGAAGATTTTCGTTTCTTCGCTTTCTTTTTGAGATATATCAGTTTGTTTGATATGCAAATGTACGGAATTTACGTCACACATACGTAATGAGTTGTCAGAGAATGTATGTATCTTTGCGTTCATCAAATAAAAATACTAAAGTGTGAATAACACGTGTGCATGTTTCTCCCACAACAAACTTATCGATTTTAAAGGATTTCGTTCGAGAATGAAAGAGATATACACATTTCTCCAATAAGTCATTATGCATGTGTGACGTAAATTCCGTTTGCATATCAAACAAACTGTTATATCTCAAAAAGAAAGCAAAGAAACGAAAATCTTCAAAAGAAGTGGCTTTATCATTTTAAAAGGTCTTCCAAATAAGACAATAAAAACTTTTGAGGTTAGGGGCACTTTAATTGGTTTTCAAAACACGACTGCTTCACACTTTGCAAACGATTTACTGAAAGCCTTTTAATTTGATTGTAAACTTAGGCTATGAGATACAAAAAACGAATTAAACTTACATTTTGACACACACGAAAACTATGAAATAAAATCGAAATTTGAAAGGATACAAGTGTTTATTAATGAGTATGAGGAAGTTTTGCGCATCTAGTTGTCCTGTTTGTGCAACTCCTAACACGTAGCGTCATTCTATGGCTGGTAAGCTTCGTTGCTGGTTTCTTTGCGTGAGGCGACGACTTTCTACGAGGCGTGGTGTTGGATTTCGTCATAGGGGACACAAATGAGATTGGGCTATCGGTGGGAGATAGATGGGGTGTGTTGATGTGACCCGATGATCTAAATGCAATTGAACGATTGCCAGTGAGACGCTCTAACCATTGAGCAACTGAGACTCAGATGGAGAGAGGTAATGATGTACTGGTTGTCCATGTATAGTCTGTTGTAAGGCATTACGCTAGGTTGTGAGACATTACGCACTGTTCTAAGAGATTACGCACTGTTCTAAGAGATTACGAACTGTTGTGAGACATTACGAACTGTTGTAAGACATACGCACTGTTGTAAGGCATTACGCACTGTTGTAAGACGTTACGCAGTGTTGTGAGGCATTATACGCACTGTTGTGAGGCATTACGCACTGTTGTAAAACATTACGCACTGTTGTAAGACGTTAAGCATTGTTGTAAGACCTTACACATTATTATGAGGCATTATACGCACTGTTGTGAGGCATTACGCACTGTTGTTTGGCATTATACATTGTAAAACATTACGCATTTTTGTAAAACGTTACGCACTGTTGTAAGACGTTAAGCATTGTTGTAAGACATTACGCACTGTTGTAAGACATTACGCATTGTTACGCATTGTTGTGAGGCATTACGCATTGTTGTAAGACCTTACGCACTGTTCTAAGGACCAAAACCAATCCATTTGATTAAAGGGCTTCCTCCCCCCGAAAGCAGATAGAAATACATACCGTCTAGAGCGCGTCAAAGGGGGGGACGTACGAGTAGGAGTTTGTCTGGATGGTGAGCGGGATTGACGACGTTCTGATTGACTTGGAGTCTTGACTGGTGTACGTGGGACGGATTGTGGGGAGTTGATGTCATCCAGGAAAATCCGAGGAGATACATACTAAGAAATGAAACAAAATTCAATCATAGTGATTATGGTGATGGTGGGAGTAGTAATAAAACTTTATTTACTGAGGGTATAAACACACGACAGTTTAAAATGATAAATTTTGGCGGTGACGATGGTTAGATTAGTAATGATGATGATGGTTAGGTTGGTGATGATGGTTAGGTTGATGATGATGTTGATGATGATGGTGATGATTAGGTTGGTGATGATGGTGGTGGTTAGGTTGGTGATGATGATGATGGTGGTTAGGTTGGTGATGGTTAGGTTGGTGATGATGGTGATGGTTAGGTTGGTGATGATGATGGTGGTTAGGTTGGTGATGATGATGGTGGTTAGGTTGGTGATGATGATGGTGGTTAGGTTGGTGATGATGGTTAAGTTGGTGATGACGGTGATTGTTAGGTTGGTGATTCTGGAGGCTTGGTATATCAATAGCGCCCACGCCCCATTGAATCGCGATGACGGTGGTTTATTACCAGAAGCTTATTTACATCTTGTTAATAGATAACGTCATCGTCGGTTCTATGAGGGTATAAATAGGGATCCTAACTTTACAACGATCACCTCTGATGAAGACACTAGATTGGAGTGTCGAAACGTTGCGTCATGGACAGTAACTTTTAAGTAGCGTCAAACTATGTCTGATAATAATGCTAGTAATAAAAATAATAATTACATTGGTTCCACTAGTTGACGGTATATCCTTCCTTGGTGGAGACATAGGAGGTGTCATAGTAGAGACCGCTGTTGAACGTTCAGAGGTCGGTGTAGCTTCAGCACGCGATCCTTCTTCCTTGGCTGGTGAAGCACGAGTGATGACCGGCGTTCGAGAGCTGCCACGAGCTCTAGTTTCAGGCGGTGATGCACGAGAAGTATCTATTGCCTCTGTATTGCTGCTCCGAGTGAGTGGCGGCGAGACTCGAGTGGGTGGCGGCGAGACTCGAGCGGGTGGCGGCGAGACTCGAGTGGGTGGCGGCGAGACTCGAGTAGGTGGCGGCGAGACTCGAGTGGGTGGCGGCGAGACTCGAGTGGGTGGCGGCGAGACTGGAGTGGCAGGCGATGGTTGGGTTCGGCTATCTTGAGGGGAATTCCTGGAGGAATCAAGCAGTTCATGGCTGGGAACTTGGGAAGTTAATCCAAAGGATGTCAAAACCGGGCTATGGCTTCCATCGCGCTGGCCTTCGGAAGTTCCGGGTTCGGAATGACGGGAGGGTAAATTATCCGGTGGGGTTTGGGCCACGACGGGCTGAGGCTGGAAGTGAGCCGGTGAAGCTTCTTCTCGTAGAGGCATGAAGGACCTTTTTGGCGATTGACTCGCTAAAGTTACGGGGGGTGAAACTGCAGGGGAAACAGCAGGGGAAACAGCCGCGGGTGAGGCAGGTTGAGGGGCTGTGCTGGTGGTTGGTGGAGGAGAGGGGGTTTCTCTTGTTTCGTTATGCGAGGTAGTCTAAGGGGAAAATACAGTGCACACTCAGACTGTGAGGCTATGGAACAGAGTGGGGAATAGGATAGATTGTGATCAGGTGATGTTATATCCAATATTGGTATATAATAGTAATATAAGGAAAGGAAGGAAGGAAGGAAAGGAAAGGAAGGAAGGGAAGAAAGAAAGAAATGAAAGGAAGGAAGGAAGAAAAGGAAGGAAGGAAAGGAAGGGAAAGGAACAAAGGAAGGAACAAAGGAAGGAAGGAAGGAAGGAAGGGAGGAAGGAAGGGAGGAAGGAAGGAAGGAAAGAGCAAACGAAGCAAAGAATAAAGGAAAGAAGAAAAGAAACAAGAAAGGAAAGAATGAGATAACAAAGGAGGGAATAAAGGAAGGAATGGGAGGAAAGAACGAAGAAAGGAACGAAGGAGGGAACAAATTAAGAAAGAATGAAGGAAGAAAGGAAATGAGAGAATGAAGGAAGGAAGGACGAAAGGAAAGGAGGGAAGAACGGAAAGAAGTAAAGAAAGGAAGGAAAGAACGGAGAGAAGAGAGTGATAAAGGAAGAGATGGATGGAAGGAAACAAACATGTATGCACAGAAAGATTTAATAATAATGAACGCTTGCTAAACAAATTTGGTTATGTCTGAAGCGCTATTAAGTTATCACTGCAATCTAAGATAATTTCTGACCACAACAATACCCATGGTCATTGGTCAAGTCCATATGTTTTTAAAAACTCACCTCTTCTTGGTCAGTATTGCGTGTGCTTATCAACCTAAAGAAACAGATGATAAAAAATCAGTTTTCACAAAACAAATTCTATAATTCTTCAACTTAGGTAATAACGCCTAACTGATTTCCAGTTACTCTTGAGAAACATTTTAAAACTTACTCTCGGGTCTCAATGAGAGATGGTCTTATTATTTCATCTTCGTTTTCGATATTTGCATCATCCATCACGATTGATGAGTGTGCCGAGTCGTTTTCTTCTAAAAGGACGAAAATGTTTGATGATCATCACCATCATTATCATTATCACCATCATAATTAATATTATTATCACCATCATCATCACCAACATCATCACAATTAATATTAGCACCACCATCATCATCACCACCACCATCATCACTATCATCATCACAATTAATATTAGCATCATCATCAGTCATCACCACCATCATCATCATCACCATCATCACCATCATCATCACCACCATCATCACCACTATCATCAGCACCATCATCACAATTAATATTGTCATCATCATCATCACCATCATCATCGTCACCATCATCGTCACCATCATCCTCACCATCATCGTCACCACCACCATCATCACCACCATCATCACCACCATCACCATCACCACCATCACTATCATCATCAAAATTAGTATTATCATCACCACCATCATCACCACAATTAATATTAGCATCATCGCCACCATCGTCATCATCACCACCACCACCACCACCATCATCATCACTATCATCATCAAAATTAGTATTATCACCACCATCATTACCATAATCACCATCATCAATTATGATTACAATTATCATCACTATCATCATCATCATCATTAATTTGATTATCATCGTCACCATCATCAAACGTGATTACAATCACCATCAGCATCATCATCATTAATTTGATTATCATCGTCACCATCATCAAACGTGATTAGAATCACCATCATCGTTACCTTCATCTACGTTGTCTTCATCAAGGTCGACTACAGCCATCACTTGCAGATCACCGTGATCACTGTCATGTATTGTCACCATCTGCTCTTCTTCTTCACTGATGAGTTCGAACTTGAAAGGTTCTGAGCTACTGAGGTGCACTTCTACGAGGACGAAAATGATGAAAAAGAAAAGACGAGAAATGGGATAAACAGAAGGAAAGGAAACTAATAATGAGGTGAAGGAGTTGCATTGAAATCAGTTTTATGAATGTTGTAAGGAAGAAAGGAAGGAAGGAAGGAAGGGAGGAAGGGAGGGAGGAAGGGAAGGAGGGAGGAAGGAAGGAAGGGAGGGAGGGAGGGAGGAAGGGAAGGAGGGAGGAAGGGAGGGAGGGAGGGAGGAAGGAAGGGAGGAAGGAGGAAGGAAGGAAAGAAAGGACAAGAGGGAAGGAAGGGAGGAAGGAAGGGAGGAAGGGAGGAAGAAATGGAGGAAAGAAGGGAAGGAGGGAAGGAAGGAAGGAAGGAAGGAGGCAAGGAGGAAGGGAAGGAAAGAAAGGACAAGAGGGAAGGAAGGAAGGAAGGAAGGGAGGAAGGGAGGAAGAAATGGAGGAAAGAAGGGAAGGAGGGAAGGAAGGAAGGAAGCAAGGAGGAAGGGAAGGAAAGAAAGGACAAGAGGGAAGGAAGGAAGGAAGGAAGGGAGGAAGGGAGGAAGAAATGGAGGAAAGAAGGGAAGGAGGGAAGGGAAGGAGGGAAGGAAGGAAGGAAGGAAGGAAGGAGGGAAGGAGGGAAGGAAGGAAGGAAGGAGGGAAGGAAGGAAGGAAGGAGGGAAGGAAGGAAGGAAGGAAGGAAGGAGGGAAGGAAGGAAGGAGGGATGGAAGGAAGGAAGGAAGGAAGGAAGGAAGGAAGGAAGGAAGGAAGGAAGGAAAGGAAACTAATAATGAGGTGAAGGAGTTGCATTGAAATCAGTTTTATGAATGTTGTAAGGAAGGAA